>OOFE01018786.1:22472-57312 GCA_900323365.1 Monocentris japonica | reverse complement strand
CCACCAGGGTTCAATAAAGTATCTATCTATCTATCTATCTATCTATCTATCTATCTATCTATCTATCTATCTATCTATCTATCTACAGAACATCACAAATTATCCCTGAAATTCAAATTCAAATCAAATACCAGACTAAATATATAATAATATTTGGAGGTGTTTATTTATTGTGACTTTTAAAATCTAATATAATTGAATTTCTCTTTTTTTGTTTTTGACAAACTAATAACCCATTATATAATTAAAAAATAAACAGGCTTTTTAATTGCAACAGCAAGATGATTAAACATTGGAACTGTGAGGCTAAATTGCTCAGCTGAAGTAATAAGGAGAAAGACAATGACATTGACATTTTATTAGCAATAACTCACTCCAGAATGATAAGGCACACATTTTGCCAGAGCAGCACTTCTTTTACTAAGAAAGGAGTGTAAGAGTGGATAAAGTATAAGCCACAAATTCTGAGGATCAGATATTGTAAAGTATTTTTTATCTTCCTAATAGATTTAATTTTCCTAGAAGTAGAGAAGTGATTTGGAGACTGCATTAACTAAATGTAGAGCCTAGTATTACTAGTTATTACATTTGGTGCTGTACCATTGTGGTACTGAATATTATCCGAAACAATATCTTAAATAATATATGTGGTTCATTATTGACAGTAACTAGACAGAGAAGTTATGGATTTGATCTTCTTTCCCCCTTAATGTATTAGAGACAAAGGCAAAACAACACAAGATAAGCTTCTCCAAGACCATTATAACCCAAATGGAGATCCATCATTCGACCTACATAAACATGGCGCTCTCATCTATCTGTCATAGACAATAGGCAACAATAATGCTGTACAACAATGGCAACGCAAACCATCTATCTTGGAATGGATGCAGACATGAACTCTATATTTACTCATTCATTCTCTTTCGGGGTCACAGGGAGCTGGAGCCTATCCCAACAAACATTGGGAAACACCCTGGATAGGTCACCAGTCCATCACAGGACGAACACAGATAGACAGACAATCAGAAACCAGAGCACCCAGGGGAAAGCCATGTGATCATGGGGAGAACATGCCAACTAAGAATCGAACCTGGGTCGTTCCTGTTGTGTGGTGACAGTGCTAACCACGCTGCCCTATATTAACTCAAGTATAATATACTGTATTCCCTCTACCCCTGTGCTTATACAATTCTTTTCTGGCCCTATGGTCAGTTGTAGTAGGGGGAACACTTTGCTTTAAGCCAGTCTATAACACATTGACCTGAATAAGACTGCACACAATTATGTATAACTATATAAAAGCTTAACTATACAATTATGAACACTCATTCCACTTTGTGTTTGAATTTTTGAATTTGATCTTTAGCGTAGCCTTGATAGCTGGTATGATTTAGCTAAAACTTGATCTGGGTTACTTTTATTTTGATATCATCTGGCTGATTGGCACCTTCATTTCACAAGGCTTTGCATGAATTCCCTTGAAAGCTGACTTTCATGATTGTATAATAAGGCTGTTCAGTAGGTGTTAATCATGTGTTATAAACACAATCAATTGTTATAAAGAGGGAATCAAAGAAATAGTAGCTGCACTCACCACATGCAGGACACATCCTACAGTAATGATGAACACAATTCTCAAAATTGAGATAAACTAATAATCTGTCATCTTGCCTTCCCTGAATTGTTTGCTGGCAAAAGGCAGACACACTTTTTTTATGACAGGAGAGTTGGTCTCTGTCCTATAATTTAATGGGTTGGTCAACCATTTCGCTAGTGTTGATCATTGATCGATTTGACTCTCAGGAGATAGTGGGATATAAGATGAAATGCCTTAAATGCATTGGTCCCTTTGTCCTGGTTTTCAAGACAATATCAGACTAACTTCAGTATTATTATCCTTTTTATTCACCTCGTCTAAGAGATACCTACAAATACATCAACTGTCAAAGCTATTCTTTTAGAATTTTCTCATTAAAATCACTGAAGATTTGTTTCATTTGTATTACTTTGTGTTAAATAACAATGCATTTGAATTAAAGGATGAAAATAGTTGTTTGTTCACAAGAGCAGAATATAAAGGGTGACGATTTGAGACAAAGAACTGGGATTATCCCTCTTCCCAAGTGGTCATTATCCCAGTTTCCTGGTAGAATCATGTTTTTTTTCGACAATAAACAAGAACATTATTTTAAAAATAATTCCTTTGTCAGCCCTCTCAAAGACATTGGTGCTCAGAAAAAGGTTCCATTCATCCTGCTGGATCAATATTCTCCTGATGTCTAGAGGAGTGTAATGGCAACCAATGCCCCCCAGGGAGCACAACCACAGTACTGTGCTCAGCATTGTGCTCCCCGATGACATGGAGACCTGACCCACAATTGACCCCAGAGCTAACCACCAAGCCAATTAGCAGTGTCTCTCTCCAGGGCCTGCTAATCCACACAACCGATCAGGAGCCACAGAGTCCAACTGAGGCCTGGTGTACAGAAAGTCCCCTAAAGTGGCCTTTTGCTTCACCAATGTGATGATACAGTATGAGTAATGTAATCATGTTTAAAACGATAAAATACACAAATGCAAGATCATTTTATTTTTTTTTTCTTTGTAGTGGAATTGCATACTATGGTACTGTCTTAACAGGCTGCTATGACGAAATGAATAAATGAACAATAATTTGATTGAAGAATTATATTTTGGAACAAAGTAAATTTCAAATAAAAAATTGCATAACTCTTTGTTAGATTTCTATTTATTTAACATTCACATTGTAAAGAAGCTTTTATTCGTCTGGTTGTAATTTGTGAATTGAATTTTTAAATTAAAACATTATCATTTCCAGGGGCCATTATAATAAATGATTTTTACTTCTAAGTAATGTGAATATTAAAGCCAATACATTATGTTTTGAAGATTTTGATGATTACAGAAGTCAATCAAACCCAAAACGCCGACACATAAAAGTATTGTGGTGGTATAGGTTTTGAAAAATGTATGGCTGAAATTGTGTATAGGCATGTTTGAAAATCTGAAAGTTTGTCAGGGCAGAAAATTGGCATACTCCATTTTTGGACATGAGGGTAGACTACAATATATTCACCATATATATACAGTATGTGACAAGTGAAAGTGTCACACAGCAGAGTTGGAGGGGCTGTGTGAGTGATGCAGTTAAAATGGGCCTTTTGCCTTGAGGCTGTCACACCCGAGACCCTTTTCCGAAAATATATTTTGGATCCACTTAAAATTTCAGAGAAAGAACTGATTCTAGACTTAAATTCATCTTTGTTACCCTCGGCCTACACTCACATGTACAGACCCTTCCTGTGAATTGACTTATGGTCAATTCTAGTTTTCTCGATGACTCCTGGTTTTGACAGCACAGAGAATATAAGCACTGCTGCATGGGGTGTTGTATATATCTAAAATGACATTATATATATATATATATATTACAACAGGAATTGCTGCACATAGGTCAATCTCTCTCCTTGGAGCACATGCAGAACATGCACAAAGATGAAATTGAATACTTGAACTCTTGCAACAGCCCTAGAGCCATTATAACGGTCACGTAGCAGTATCAGTGACATTTTGTTAGAACAACCTTTGCTGTTGTTTTGGTGTTATCGTTCTGTTATACCTTTTACAGCAGTAGCAAGAGGAATTTCATCTCAGTGTTTCCCAAACACTAACTTTCCATTTACTCTGATTGCTCTGTCATTTTCATTTACAATGTTTGGAAAAATCAAGTTTCAATCATTTAAATTTACAAGGAATCATTTGGTAACTAGTTGAATGAGAGAAAGAGTTTTGGGTTGCATTATAAGAAGCTGGCTGTAAGCTGTTGGCTCAACATTCAAGAAATAATTAGCTACAGTATAGATATAGCTATGACAGGATAGATGCAGGATAAATACATGAAGGTGGCTTTTACTAAGGCTACCACTGTATCTGTACAGAAAATTAGTGCCACAAACATTATTTCTTCACCCATGACCAGAATCAAATGCTAATGATGCAACCAAATTGTTCATGCTGTTGTGCCAATAAGAATATCCCCCTGGGCCTCCCTTCACCTGTTGTTAACAATGTTCTCCTAGGGCTTTCTGTCAAGTGCTGACAGTGAGGAAAACCATATGGCTGCCTTCATTTGGTAGAGCCACATGAGGAGAATCCCTGTGAGGCTAGTCTAACCCTCTCCAACACTGTTTAAACCACAAGTCAATAGAAATTGTTTTCTCACCTGAAACCATTGTGCATACTTGAATGATGTCTTGTTTAAGGGAAATTAGGCACCATTTTAAGACAAGTGATCCCAAAATATTTGGGAGAAAAGGACATAAGGACCATTCCTCAGCTTTCAGTGAAAGATAAGACAATATCATTTAAGTGAGTTCAACCCCCACATCCATAGCTCACAGTATGAGAGAGAAAAAATACCCCTTCACCTTTGTCTTTCATCTTTAACTTTCTTGTTTTCTTCGAGATAATCTGTAGCCAAAAGCTGTTTTGAGCACTGCTTTGAGTCCAAGGGGTATCTACCAAGACTACATCAAATATAGAAGGTGAAGTTTTGAAGTGGTAGCAAAAAACAAAATATAATCACTACAAAATACATAAACGCACACAAACATCAACGTTGGTCTCCTTCCTCCTTGAACCAACCCTGTCATCCTGCTTCTCCTAGAGATGGTCTTCTGGTTTGGAGGTAATCTTACTGCCTTAAGAAAGACCTATCGAGAGTGTGGGGGCTGTTTTTGACAGCTGATGGTTGCCTGTGGGCTATATTTTTCCAGTGGTGTTTTTCAGCTGTTTGAAGTGTCCTGCTTATGTGAGTGATGCAGAATTCATGAAAATAATTAAAAGCAAAGATCCCTCTCCCATGCAACAGTTATTGTACAAACTGCTTTCCATACTAACTATACAGATATTCTCCTCTTTTCATCTTTCAGTGCATAATATGTGAATTTAAGGACAAAAGCATGTCCTGATGAACCTCTGGAGTTTAGGAACTAGATGTATATGAGTAAGTTGTGAATTAGCAGTGAATTATACTACACTGGTATTAAATCACTGCAAGCTAACCCCTTTCCCCAATGCATAGACATGCAGATATACAGAAACAGCAATATAACACCACACACACACACACACACAAACATTCATACATTACTCTAGAGTTCACGAACAGTCAACCACAAACATCGGCCATTCTTGGGAAGACAAAGACACCACCACCCACTCTAACTCTTGTGTGTCGGGTCAAACTTTGTATCCAAAGTATTTTATTTACAAGTATTTTATTTACTAGGGTCAAACTTTTGAATGAGTCTGAGAATTTCCATTGTGGGTTTTACATGTCGGTGGAGAGAATAATAGCAATAGCAGAGAGAGAGGTTTTCCAGTCGCACCCCTGGCAAAACGTGTATTTGTGGCTGTATTGCATTATGGACTATTGAGGCTACTTTCAGTAGAGAAAATGGTATTGACATCAGTGAAAAATGGTGGCTAAAAAGAAACCCTTGCTCTTTACCTCTGAGGGGCTCACACCAAATCTTGACACCATTGATGTTTTAGATGTTTTAGAATTTTTCTGCTATTAAACTCCACTGTAGCTGCACTGAAAATATTTCAATGTGACATCACTTTGTTTGTGTTTGGCTGCTTTTTAGACCCACCAAACAATATGTGCCCAGAAATGCAAGGTACATCTCCAGTAGCTATTTTTTAACAGTGTTAAAGTGTTTTTCTTTGCAAATTCACAGCTAATAATACTGCAACTGGGCTGTCTTAATTCAGAAAACATGCGATGCTACTGGACAATGTCTTCATTTGGAGGAAATACGGGGGGAAAAGCAACATAGCTATAAATATCTTTGTTATTTGCCACGTGTCAGTATGGATCTGCATGTTTATGCCAAGATTGTTTTGAAATGGCCTAATAGATCCATGTAAATAAAGATGAGGAGTAAAAACATGGAATTGTTGAAATTGGGCTGGCAAGGTAATCAGCAGCAGACAGAAGACACCAATCGTGATTCCAGGAAGGAGCCCAACCACTTCCAATGGCACTTCTTATTTCCTTTCTCCACGCTCTGAAATCCTGTCAACTCCCTCTCAGACTGACAGCAGCTGCATTTCACACTGTTCTTTCCACAACTGAGAGTTGCCCACTCACTCTGTGCAGAACAGGGTGCAGAAAGTGTGCTGTGCTTTTATTCTTTTTGACCAAGGTGAAATTTAAAAATCAGCATTCTTGTTCTTATACTTATCCTGATTCTTAAGAGCATTAGGCACAATATCTTCAGTAAGATTACAGGCTTAATCCACAATTGTTAAATGGCACCGTGTGTTGAAATCCTGTTGCCCCACCATTGGCTTTGGTTAGTGATTTATTGGATGGAAGATTTTTTTTCCATTCATTATCATTCTAGACAACTGACCTGTCATACAAGGCTCATGTTGCAGCCACAACCAGATCCTGCAGGTTTCCACTCTACAACACCCTCTGCCAAATCAGATCCATCCTCACCAAGGACCAGCTCCTTGTTCAAGCTGGAGTGACTGTCGACTGGACTACTGTGACTCCCTCCAGCTCCTACAATTCATCCACAATGCATGTCACCCTACACTCTCCCCATTATCTGCCAGTGGGCGTACAAGGTCACATCTTGACGCAATGGTCCAAGACTACACACCAGCAGTGTAACACTCTGCATATTGCCACTGCCACTTGCCATTCCCTGCATCACTCCAATCAGTCTCAACACCTGGCTCCCCAATGATGGAGTCACCTTTCCTCTCCAGTCAGAACAAGAGTCACTCTTTTACTACTATCTTCCATCGTAGCTTGAAAACTCACACTTCACACTGTACCTCACGTCTCCCTGTCTCCACTGAATTATATCCCCTCTTTACTCACTCTAATGGCTTTCTAAGTAATCCCTTCTATCTCTCCTTAGCTCTTATTGTTATTTTTTTTCTCAGTGATTTGCCCTTCTATGACCCTTCCATGGTCATGAGAAGAATATTAAGAATATTATTTTGTTTTCCAGTACACTCATTCTCCAATTTGAAGGCTATGAATGTATACCGTGATGACACAGAGCAGCTCTTCTATTATGTTCTATTACCTTCTGAATAATATTAGATTTTCTAAAATGGTAGTTGTTATGTAATCAGAACCTGAAAAGAAGAGTTATACTATAACCAAGAAACAGCCAAGCTCTGACATTTATAAAGTCATTGAGCAAACATAACTAATATCAGTGTCAATTTTTACGTTGTTAAAATATGTTAGAATTTTGTGGCTTCTCATGGCATCAACGTATATTGACAAGGTTCCACATTGTCATCGTTATTCCCAAATCATTATTTGTATACTTAAAACTTATTAGACATAACCAGTGTTGGACTTGTTACTCAAAAAGTAACATGTTACTCAGTACCATTACTCATTTCAAAAGTAATATCATTACTTTACTTATTACTCCCTCGGAGCAGTAATGCATTACAGTGCTCATTATATTACTTTTTCATTGCCTTGCCTGTGCGCTTTTGTATGATCAGGGTAACCAAATATTGTTGATGTCCAATGTTTTTGTCATCCCTTTGCTTGATAAAATCAAAGTAGTAGGTACACTTCCACCCACAGAAAATAAACTTTGCTGCCATTTTTTGTTAATCTAGGCCAGCTCATAGGGTTGGGCAAGCTCAGTGTGTACCCGCATCAACTGGAAGAGGGAGAAGAATAAAAGTGCCAAAAATGAATTAGGGTATAAGGACAATTATAGATTCTGGATAATTCCCCTTACAGCTGATATTTACTGGGGTGATAGCAAAATAAAAATTCTTTAATTGGTAACTGTAATAACGCTGTTACACTACTTGTTACTAGCAACATGTTTACTATGGCCACCCTTTCGAAAATATTCTGGGACTGCCATTCTGAGTAAGGCCCTCAGTATATAAAAAATACTGTACCACCTCAGGCTCAGGAAATTTCAGGCTCTCCCTAGAATGGAGAGGTGTTGACATGTCACACTTTATGCTGAGAGCACAATGAGATTGGAGAGCGTTGAGTGGATGAGTGGGTGTATACTTTTTGGTTTTTTTTAAGCCATAATTGGGATTTTCTCTTTTTAGTCCTTTTAGGCCCTGCAGTTCCTTCTAGGGCCCATAGAAATACACACTCACTTTTTGGAATGGCACGTTGAGAGGGATGGCCACCAAGGAGCAGCTCATTCAGCTGAAAAACATGTTAATGCAATATGGAGGAAAAAACAGACTGTGCCTTGGGATTCGTGGGTGACTGTGAACAGCAACCATTTAAACTCTCAAGTTGTTTGTTTTCTCACTGTGAGTTAAACATAAAGTTCACAGAAAATGGGATTCTGCCAACAAAGACTTTTGACACTCTGCTGTCAGAAGCATTGAAGAAGGAGTTTGGGCTGGAGGTTGATTGTAATCACAAATATTGTCACCAATCGTTTGTACATACTAAATAAATAAAAATAAGACAGTGGTAACATCTTTGAAATAGTTGGGACCATGGTACCTCTGTATTAAATCAAAACTGGAGGAAAATAAGACAACATAAAATGAGTTATCACCCAGTTCGACCATTAACTAGATTAGGTGCATTAGGTGTGTGTGCTTGCTGACAAAGAAATGGTCTGTATGTATGTATGCGTGTGTGGTGGGTGTGAATAAATTGACAAAAATATCAGGGATGAAAACTATTGCAAATGCAATTTCTGGAAAAAATATGTTTAAGAAGCCCAGCATTTTAGGTCAGGCTAATGTCACTGAAATATCATTCCAAGAGTTACTTTGGTTCAAAGGTTGAACAGTTAAAATACTAAGGGAATGAGCAGAGGAGGGTAAAAGATACGTATTAAGTATATCATTTTCATGAACACTTCAAAGTCGTTGCCACAACACATGAATGCAACATATGCTACAGCCACATTCACCAAGAGAGGTGGGTAGTCGAAATTGAGTGTGACATGAAGGAAGAAAGAAAGATGCAGAAGAAATAAACACTAATGGACGCTTCAATGTTATATTTTGACTGTTCAATCAAGTTTCCCTGGTCATAAAATGTCTGATACCATTCCCCTATCCCATATGTTTGAATCAGTACAGTGATATTAATAGTCCAGTCTTCCAGACTCCAGATAATCATTCCATCCCTATTAGTTCTGATGTTCACTAAAGAATGAATGACGGGAGAAACACAAAAATAATGGGTATTGAGACACAATGGGGAGGAAGGACAAACTGGGAAAGACAAAACTGAACACTTCCATTGGAGTCTCTGGTCTCCTACAGCTCCCAGTCCATCTATAAAATCTATAAAATTCAACTTGGAAAGTAAATACCAACAGGCTTTGCAATTGTCTCCCCACAAAATATGACAGAGCAATGGGCCAGGATATTGGTATGCTGGTGTGACTGACCTCTCCTCAAAACTATTTTCACACATCAGATTACTGACATGCCTTCAGAACAATAGCCTAGCTTGATGAAGATGATGAAGACTTTGGTGGGGGATGAATAATTGTAGGTGTTGTAACTGCAGTGCATTCACATAGCAAGCAACATGATCAATAAGTCATCAGAAGTCCATGGTAGTTAATATTACCCACCTCCTGTCAAAAAAGTTTGATAAGGTTTGATTGATGACCCATTGGCCCTTTGATTGATGACCTGTAAGTATTTGACAGTTTTTGATAACCTTTGTGCTGACCTTTCAATGTGTCACTGCTTGTCCATCAAGTGATGTCCCATTGGTGTGGGACAGTCAGCATGTGTGTGAGATCTATATTGTTGGTGTCATGTTGTGACCTTTAATTATTTTATGTTCCTATTGATTCCTATTGATATTGAAGCATATTTCTGAGTGTGTGGGGGGTGGCAACAATCATTTGATCTTATGATCCTAAATGAGGTGTATTGTCCTGTGGGAAACATGACGCTTGGGGTGTTGTGTGCCACCTGGAGTGCTAAGGGAAAGTGTTTTTGTTTTATGATCATATTGATCAGAAGTGTATTTTTGACCGGTAGGCAACAACCATACCGTGGACATTGTTTTAAAAAAAAAAAGAGGCGGGTTTTAAAAAAGGTTAAATACGGAGACGGAGACTAATGGTGTTATCATTTGGAAGCTTTCTTTCTACCATAACGTTTCCGATAGTTCCGATACCAACCGTCATGGCCGCCTCTCCATCACCCTTACAACCCATCGAGGATCAACCCAGGTCTTTTAATGGCCACTACATGCTTATGTATCGATATGATTCTTCATACAAAGCTGGGGCAAGACTGTCGGGGATGTCAAACAAACCACCCTAGCCAAAGGAGGCATAACTGTGTCTTTCTTCGAAATACTAATTTTTTAGTTTTAGTTTCTAGTTTTAGAGCGCAATCTGATTATATCTACAACACCTGACAAGATTCTCGGTGTGGCTGAAACAGTGGCTGTCGAGCTGCAATCAGAGAGCGACATTGGCTGAATGAGAAGAAAAACTCATCACCCATGCTAACGACTCTAATATCTTTGAAGCTGTACAAATCTGGGAGGTATCCTTCTAGAGATTTTGTGGGCCTTGTTTTTGCACTGCGATGTTATACTATGAATACAACTGACTGTGACAACAAACCATATATCTATTTTTTTTATTTCAATAATCATGTAGGGTGTACCGATGTTGTGAATAAGAATGGGTGGGTATGTATCTATTTATATCTCGAAATATGTTGATGAATGAACAAAAACAAAAACAAAAATGTAAAAATAAAATGATGCAATACACAAAATAAAGGCTGCTTGACTCCGAATCTCTTCTCATTTGGTTTACTTCCTCATTTATCATTATAGGCTTTGCTGACAATGAAGCATTCACGGTGCACGCTGGTCGCAATCCATTCAGATTTCAACATTATGATACAGAGCTCTGAGCTATTTATACTGATGGTCAAATACATATCCAGCAAAACCTTTCCAACCACATTTTAGAAACGGACCATATATCCGCAAGTATTTTCAATTAATTCAGTCAACAGGGCATCAGCCGAAAGACCGGGGTCTAGCCATTGATCGTGATTATTTTGACAACGGATATACATTGTTTTGTTTTAATCTTGAGCCTGAGGGTTGTGGACAACACGTTTCACTGATCAGAACAGGAAATCTACAGCTAGAGGCAAGGTTCAGAACAGCTCTGAATAGAACTGTCAACCTTATCTGCTATGCTGTTTATAACTCTGTTATCGAAATATCCAATCGCAGACAATATATATATAGATATATAATGTAGATATTGAAAAACTGCCCGCTATGCTGATAGTCAACACAGACCCGGCACGTTTCCCGGTACGCATTGGCTGGCCATATACATCACAGCCCGTAGAGAGGCTTACTTTTTTGATTCATTTGGAAATACGCCCATGGCACTCTCAGACCCCATATACAGTTTTCTTAACCAGAACTGTGACAATGTGTTTTATTCTACACAACAAGTACAAGACAATGTGGCTACCACATGCGGACAACAAAGTGTGTTTTTCTTATTTGATATACAAAAGGGCATATCCTACCAAAATGTGTTAAAAAAGTATTGTGACAATCTCGTCTGTAATGATTCAATGGTCTGTAAATTTGTTAACCGGATGCAGCCAATATGATTTTACCTGTATACAGAGTGTATGTGCTAGATTGTAATTTTGTTTCAAGTCATGAGTATTTATGTGATGAATAAAAAGACAGACCCAAGTCAAAATATGTTTTCGCATCAGTGTATTTATTTACTATGCAAGACATTTTTTATAAGCAAGACAAAATACAAATTTCAAGTATAAATAGTTTCTGAGGGTGACAACATTATAATTCATTCAATACAGATAATGTACAAAATATAATACAAAATACATGGAAAAAGAAAAAACATTTGTACAAGCAAATAAAACAAATACAAAGAAATAAATCAGTAGGTTACCCCATCTCCCCATCTCTACGGGGAGTTTTTTGTTTTTTCAACCGATGATACTGTGTCTCTGTTAAAGGTATCGTCCCTTGTAGCACATTTAAGGCTATTTCTGGCATTAGTCAGAATAACCTTCCTCATAGCAGGCGGGGCCTTCTATAATAACTTTAACTGTAGTTATTACCTCCCCAATAGCCTGATTAGCCACAAAGTTTGCCTGTGTAATGTCTGGTGCGTGACAACTGCAACGCTTTTATCGTTTAGAGTGATACCCTTACATTTTGCTGTGACTCTGTTTTTATGTGTACAATAGGTGTTGCATTTACCGACACGTAATCGGTAATATAATCATCCTGTTCGGAGCCGCGGATTTCACCGTCATTGATTTCATCTGTCAAATCTCCCAAATACGACCCCAATGGTGGAATTCATTCCCCATCTCGTGACACAAAGATTATACTATCAGTATCACAGGATAAGACCCTCTCCTGTAATTTGTCCAAACGCTCGTACAGCATGAGTCTAGCATGGGTGGTGGTCATTGCACCTACAAACACGTTAACATCTCTAGCTCTAGAGGCCTCACTAGTTTTGTAGCGCCACTGCATCAGAGCCACAGCATCAGAGCCACAGCATCAGAGATGAAGCAAAACTGAGGTACATCATATAAGTCACTAAACATGTACTGTGCGAATTGTTCAGTCAGTTACAAGTTCGGTGGTAGCTGGGTCCATACGTAGAGAAAATCGTCCCCACAAGCTGTTCAAAATGAGCTTGTTACAGCTTCTGACTGCTTTATTAACACAGATTTTTCGGGGATCTAGTTGTATGCCCTCTCTGTCATAGTAATCCCTTACGTACTGCTGTTGTGCCTGCACATTGTCTAGATGGCTGGGGTATCCTGAAGCCTCCTGCTTACACTTTAAAAAGGTTTTCAGAGTATCTGACTGTTGTGGGAAATGCCATACTTCGTCAATCTTTGTTATTTCGTATCCTTTTTCAAGAGCTTTTTGTAGCTCGAACGACACCCAAGTGCCTGAGAGTGTTCTCTCTTCACTACTGTGCCAGCATTCAGACATCTGGTTAAGCTCCTGCGCACATGTTTGACATAGCGGGAACATCAATTTTCCATGACATTTGTATGGGAGCACAGGGTGATACAGACCTCTTGGTGGTGGTACAGAACACTTGACAAAACCAAAATACTTATCGATAGAATCAAAATCTCTAAAGATTATCTGGGGATGTCCTGGAGGATATGGCTTATGAGACTGCACTGTGGGGTAGAGAGATGTGAAGTCGTAGTACCTGATTTTTTCATTACGTTGTGTTTTGTTTAATAGCTTATAGGCATTTGTTCGATCGGCAAATAGAGCATCTTGCGGGTTAAGCCTTGTGGGGGCTTTGTAGGTTTCCATAAACCTCTGTACTTCACTGTCTGTCTTTTTCTGTTTCTCCCATTCACACTGCCAGATAACTACCACACAAAGACCATAGTCTTTTTTGAGGACTGAGATTTTATCGGCAAACTCTCTTTTCATGCAACCAAATTCGATCCAAGTGACAGGATTTTTATGGGCCGGATTGTAACAAAGATCGCATTCGTGAAAAAAACAGCCTGCAAATTCGTAGGCCATATGCGTGTTTGGGTCATACCCATCTGTAAAGAAAGGGCCAAACTGCTTTTCTCTAGTATTGAGAGCAAGTTGAATCTCTATACTGTGGTGGTTTGCCAAAAACTCAAGCCACTGGATGGAGACATTCAAATAGGTCTTGTGCTGGGCGACATACGCTCCCTCCTATGTGAGAGCTAAAGTGTCTGCTGGTAAAAACTGTGTTTTGTAGATAGCCATACAGCATGGTGCCAGTGTTGTCTAACTGGTGGGATCTAGACCTGAACAACGAATGATTGTTTCACGAAATGACCTCATGACGGACAGTGTTATACCATGTCATGAATGTGACTTTATCACTCTCTGACATCTACTCGTATCAATAATATGACGGGTCAGGGTAAGGGCCTATGTAGGATTCGTTAGCTCTTGTATTAAATTTGTGGGGAAAATACCCTTTTTCCACGTCGTCAAAACCGAGCGCGGCAGGTGTTTTTGACAAACGCATAGAGAGAAAGCTAAAAGAATCTACCCAATGCTGTTTGAACACGTCGTCGTACATCAGAATCACCCTACTCCCGCGCGTGACCAGTTTAGGTGTAATGTCCTGTTTTGTAAAATACTCCATCATAATGTACTTGTCGAATCCTGAGGCACTGTGTGCTACGAATGTGTAGTTTTTGTACCGTTCACATCTAAACCGTCTGACAAACTTTTGGATACAATCGAGACCAGTGGCACACCATGGCTTGTCATCAAATGTTATTGCAGATACAAAATTTGCCTTGTGTCTCCCGTCATGATAGCGAGTCTCAAAATCATAGTAGATGTATTTTGTTTTTAGACGTTCCTCTGGGATAGGCTGAATGTAGCAGGTGTGAACGTTGTTGACGTGTGCACCGCAGTGTCTGGACTTTCTCTCTGAGCAAGTGTGGATTAGTATATCGTTACCGTCGGTGGCCTTTTTGGGGGTTTTCGGTGTAAAATGTAATCTACTGCACAAGTTACAATATTTTTAGTGTTTACACGGTGTAATTCCATGTGTTTGTGAAAACTGACAATGTATGTTATAACAATGCTCTGACCGACATATATGGTTGCACTGGTCACATTTTATCGTTTGACCTGGGTTTGTGTAACAGTCTGCTAGACATACGTTACAGTGGAATCTACATTTGTGATTCAGTGCTGAATTGTATGGTTTGTAACAGTATTTACAGAGATACTTTCCCCCGAAAAAGCGTGTCTTATTCACAATAAGGTGATAGTGTTCATCGTATATATACAGCCATATAGTGTTTGAGTGGGGTGCGTCGCTCGTTTGATACAACTCCAGCTTTTTACTTGATTGGATGTGATGGAATATTAGAATTTTCACATTCAGATGCCTCTCGAATCTAGAGACATCAGAAAAGCCAATCTTGCGATCAGGTGTATACCCCAACTCTCTGTGTATTCTCTCTGCATAAGCCCTATCCTCATGGTCATTTGTACTAGGCCATCGTACAAACCCATACTCTTGGTAAAGTATTTCTGCAAAGACAGGATCCGCTTGTATCGCACGCATTGAACTTAGATGGTGAGCAACACACATGGAGAAGCACAGATTGTTGTCTATGTTTTGAGGGCTGTAAAGACAATGTCTTTTCTTGCATATTATCTCATCATACGACATGGCCCCTAATTTCAAACGAAATCCTCCACCACTTTTGTTCTGGGCGACTGTAACGACAAACTCTATTTCATCATCTGTCATGGATTTGTCGTTACTCTGCATAACCTGTGCTATCTGCTCTAAAAACAAGTCTGCACTATAGCCATCATCAGATTTTAAAACTGTTTAAACATCGCTAGCGAGAGAGGAACCAAGCAATACTACAGACTGCCTGCTGGAGCATTCTATGTACAATGTGTTATCACATCTGTCAGTTTGTGTCTCAGCAGATTTGGAACTTCTTCTAAATTATCAAGAGATATACTTCTCAAATCTACTGGCTGTCTAACTTCCATAGCATTAAACCGTGGGATATTTTGTGTTTGAAAATGGCCGCTCCCCCCAGTCATCTCTTGAGCCACAGGTGGTGTTTGGCCGGATAAGCAATTCTGCTCAAAAACATGTCCTGACTGATTCATGGTGTGTACTGTACAATAGTCCATGCTCTCAGCTGATAACTGCATTTCATCCTCCTCCTCATCATCACTATCAGACCCTATTCCGTGTTGGCTGATTGCTTCATATATGTCACGATAAATATTAGTCAGATTCTGCACCAATTTTATCAATAAGCTACGCTGTGTAGCTGGGTCTAATTCATCATAGTCTTGCGGTAAGGAATAAACTATGCTGTCACCCTCAAACCGATTTCTATCCTGAAGACCACAGTATTGCTCCTCATCATCATCACTATCGAATAAGTCATACCGGCTTCTCTCTGCATTTCGACGATGATTTGTACTTCTATTTTTCATGATGATTCACTATAGGGTCAACACTGACTAAAAAATAACATAAATAAAAATAATTGACCACACTAGTATTTCCAATTAAAGTACCCTCTAACAAAAACATAAACCATAAAAAGCACTATTGACATACTGCTACTATATACACGACTATAGTCTCCTGTTTTGTCGAAGGGCTCTTATCTCAGTAATACATTGTGTGTGTATTAATGTGTTGTTCTAGACTCTCAACTTTTCGGCAAAGCGCATTGATATATCGTAGATTTCTGGCATTATTCTGATCGGCTCGTTCCATGTATCTCCTAAGACCACTATGAGTTTTTAAAACAGAATTGACCAATGCATCTCTGTTTGGAGTAAGGGTTTTGGCCAACACACTATCATCTCGTTCGCTCACACCTGCAGACGGTGGCGGTGAGAATCATATAGATTTAATATTTACTGGTGTGCTGAGGAAACCGCTCTTTAAGCGGAGCACGTTTTTTCTATAGAAGGCCTGAGAAATGCAGGAGCAAATGAAAGTGTGCAACTCATTAAAAGGTTGGTTTACTGTTTCACAAAACAAAACACAGAATCAGTTTTTAAAAATATGCATTCAATGCAGGAATAAAACCTACTTTTGTTAGGGTGTTTATTTTCTTTGGCCACGCGTGTCTGACCGTTCTCCTTATGGGTATCAGAATTTCTGTTCCTGGTCCGTTGTAATATATTTTGCGATTCTACAGAGAAATAGATACAAACATACATACATGGTTTTAAAGATATGGTAAAGTAACGCGGTCTATTAGACACCACTATAGAATGCGACGGACTCACCATGGCTTGTAGAGGTCTCTGGAATGTCCTCGATTGTGTTGCTTTTCCCCCCTAATCTTCACCAAATCAAAAAAAAAAACATAACATATTAGTTTTCATCCAGCTTTGGGTTAGTGTTTGAATAGAATATGATATTGTTATAGAATACTTACGTAAACAAACATCTTGTAGGCTAGGCTGATGCTGTGGCGTTGTATAGATGTACGAAGCCTATCTTAGTTTGGTACAAAATGCATCGGCTCCAAGCAGCTTAAACAGGCGGCTCTCTCTCGGAAAAAGATACGCATGTCTGATCAAAAAGCATCCTTTGCTGCACACAAATCAGACTTAAACGCCCCGAGAGTCACATTTGACCAGGCCAATGCACTTCATTTAGGAATGTAAGATCAAAAAAACGACGATTGTCGACTCCCACCACTTGATAATACGTTTCTAATCGATCGTAAAATCATCTCCCGTGATACAGTTCCACTCCAAGGCACCCCTCATCTCTCCCTCCCTGCGGGGGTGCCTGTGCCTATGTTTCTTAGGTATCACCAGCCACTCCCCAGCTCCCCCCGATTCTCCTCTGCCTACATACTGCTGTGTGTGCACAAAAGTGAGAAAATCATTCTTATAAAACTCCAAAACCTTTATCTATCTGTAACTTTATCTTTTCACATTAGACCGTATGTTGTCGGTGCATCTAGCTGAAATATGACCCTACTACGGCTATAATAGTCAAATTTAGACGTCCTAATGTTAAAACACACATATAATTATCAATTTAATTTAAGTTTATTGCTCCTTAGACAAAATAGAATAGACGTCTTTATAACAAATACCTATACCCAATACGTATATCTACAGTGATACAGAGATTGATAGACATAGGTGCATTTCATTTTTTAGTAAAGAACAATTCAGACTTAAACACCCCAAGCGTCATGTTTCCCACAAGACAATACATCTCATTTAGGCTCATAAGATGAAACGATTGTCACCACCCCCCACACACTCAGATATACACTTCTCATCAATAGGAACATAAAATGGCCTGGACAGCTCAGTCGGTAGAGCATGAGACTCTCAGTCTCAGGGTCATGGGTTTGATCTCCATGTAGTGTCAACTGTAACTTGTAAGTTGCTTTGGATAAAAGCATCTGCTAAATGACTGTAATGTAATCTAAAATAATTAAAGGTCACAACATGACACCAACAATATAGATCTCACACACATGCTAACTGTCCCACACCAATTGGACATCACTTGATGAACAAGCAATGACACATTGAGAGGTCAGCACAAAGGTTATCAAATACTGACAGCTCATCAATCAATCAAACCTTATTAAACTTTTTTGACAGGAGGTGGGTAACTACTGTCCATTGATTTCCTTTGGAGTTAATCCATTGATTTCCTTTGGAGCTGAGCGAACATGGACTGATACGTGGACACTCAAGCTTGTTGGCTGAGAAAAATCATCATCCGTTTCGGTTGTTAACAACCGATTACATTTGTGCGCTTCCTTGTTTCCCTACTGATATAATTTTGTTCCATGAACAATAGTCCCACCTGGCAAGTGTAAATTGGAAGGGAAGTTGATCACAGCCCCTCAAAGCTTCTCAAAGCTGGTTCTCTTCAACTTTTATTTGAAAGACTACAGGAAGTAATTTTAGTTTTAGTTTTTTTAGTTTTTTAGTTTTAGTTTTTTAGTTTTTGATTAATGCGACCTAATTAGTGCTTGCTAGGTAGCTATATTAACTCATAGCAATTGGAGCCTCTCACACTGCCCACAATCACTCAGAATAGAGCAACCCATCAACCAAGCTAGAGCTAGTGGGGGCTTCGGTGTTGAGATGGATTTGGATGATGAGGAGCCGATGGCATAAAAAATATCTCTAAATAAAACTATAGGATGGATTGCTTGAAACGCTCTGCCATGTGCTCAATTTTGAATGTATAATATGTCTATGTAGTGTCAAAACTGTAGGAGGTGAAAGAGTTAAAGCGTGAAAAATTGTGTTTGGAAGAAGAGTAATTGGTTTTTGTGAGCTCACCAATCAGGTTATTCAGATACAACAGTCTGGCTTTGTCCAAGGTAAATTGCACCAATGAGTTTGCAATGGAGAAGATACGTTGCATTAGAATGTACAAATGGTAGTAGATTCAAAATTACAAAGAATAAAATAAGAAAAAAATAAATAAGAATTTTGCAAGATGTCAGTAATTAGAAAAGAAATCAATTTCCATTCCATTCCTTTGTATATTTTCAAATCCACAGAATAACATTGGCATGTTAATGATCAATAACTTCATTTACTATATGAGATATATATGGGGGAGCGATAAGCCTTCCTCTGATATTTATTTTATGTGTTCATAGATCGTTAGGGATCAAAGAGTGGTTTTGGCCCTTTAACTACTCATACATTGCTTTGATCCTCTCTAAGAAAGAGACCTTTGATGCACAACATGTGTTGCATTGATCATGATGTATACCGCCATCTGAAAAGATGAGATGAAGTGGTCTTCATTTCAGAGAGAAAATTGAGACAGCAACCCATTCCCCTACCCTACCCACCCCTGCCTTGCTCTCACTTTCATACATGAATGCACTCACATCCATATAAGCAATATAAGAGATAGCACTGTCAGTATCAGAAAGAAATTCAATGCAACTATTCTATGTGAAAAATTAAAAAGCTTTTGAGTGGCTGTTATTTGCTAGGTGTTTATTCCCCTATTCTATTTTCAAAAAGAACCATTTTGTTAGTGCCCTCAGTGGTTTTCTCTTTGTTCTTGGTTCTCTACTTCAGAATGTTGACATATGTAAAGAGGCTAATAAGGTGTACCAGTCAACCAGACAGGCATGGTGCCTTTTGCTTTGATATAAACATTTGAAATGTCAACCCAATCCATAGCTCTGCTGACTATTGTGAGTAAGCTCCGAACACAAATAAGTCTGTCAATCCTTTTCGTTGTGTGAGTATGTATTAATCTGAAAGACATGCCTCTCACTTGTTGTGGGTTTCTTTACTTTATCACCAAGTTACAAAGAGCCCCTGCCACTGTCTTGCAATTCTGCCACTGTCCATAGTTGTCCCATTTCACTTCTTATCAAAGATCCCTGAGGTGTGACACCAAACTATTCTCCTTTCCACTAATAACCCTCCACTTTTATCTTCATCATTCTTGCATGAAATTGGTTATTAGATGGTTCTCGGGGACAGATAGGGACTTTAATACTTTAATACAATGGCCCCATGCACTGAGAACATTTGCTAGAAATTGCTGATTGCTGAAGCACCAAAATTCCTGCCCAAGATCAACCTGGGTGGGGATGTATGCACACATGCCCACATGCAAAAAAAGGAGAGAGAAAGAGAGAGAGAGGGGGACAGAGAGAGCAGTAAACAGCCTCCTGTGATGTGTTTTAAAACCCCATAAAATGGCTTCAAATCACTGCAGGGATATGTTAAGGGGAAAATGGAGTCTTTTCAGTTTGATTTACTTTGAAGCCATCACTTATCCCTGTGTGGTGATTACCATGGGTCTTTGCGGTCCACTACCTCACCCCAATCCCGTTAACACAATCAAATTTCAGGGCCCTGTTCGCATTGCCATGTGCCAGCTACCTAATCATGAGTGGAGAAAGGGAGGAGGAATTATCTATCCAAACTTACCTGTTTGGAAACCATATACCGTGGTCAGTTTTCATCATCAAAGCCCATCCTTCTCCAATCCCAACCTCTCCCTTCCCATCCTCACCAGGGATGGCAAAAATTGCTGTAATGGGTTCTGTTGAAAGGATGGATGAATGTTTAAGAATAGGATGGGAAGGGATAGAGAGCAACAAAAGCAAACAGATGCAGAAGTAAAGTCTCACTGTACCTTTAACAGTTCAAAAGATAGATATAGATTGCTGCTTTCAGAATGTAATTTCTTGCTTTAATATCCTTTCCCCACATTGCATCAAAGCAATGTGATTATTTGGTACAGTATCAAGTATAAAAAATGACAATGTTAGACTCAGTTGAGGCTCCGGTAATGGGAGATGAGAGGCAACACATTTGAAGTGGGAGTTGTAGTCTCCCACTGCATCTTCTACCATTGCTGAAATGAAGAATGATGGAGTTCCTTTTAGCGACCCACTATGAGACCAACCAGTAGCTGTGGAAGTCATTTGAACATGAGAAACATGTTCCAGTATCTAAAAATAAGCCAAGCTGGAATTCTGTCAAGCTTTCATTTTGTGATTCCTATATTTGTTCTCATGGTTCGTTGTGGCAGATGTGGATTTAATGTATTTTTCAGTGTACCCATGGAGCTGCAGAAACAAGGTTGATAATTATAGGTTCATAGAGGCCACAGCCTCCTAAATGTAGTCCCATCCCCATCAAACCCTTGCCCTCCCTTCCCCTTAGAATACCCCTCCCTACCTGGGTTGGAGGATATTTCCCTTTCTTTCAGTTTTATGGTAGTTAGGCACAATGAGTCACCACTATTCTTGGAGAGAGTTTTCAGCCAGTTGCCAGCACTTGAACACGTACGCTTGAGTGAATGGGCTAGCATCTGTGTCTAGATTCCATTTTTAATATCACTCAACACATAAAACTAACCAGCTTTATTGAAAATGTCTTAAACTTCTAAGCTTATTTCAATCCCTAAACATCAGTAATATGTACAACTACATTATTATATTGATATTATATATGATGTATCTTAGACCAGTAGCACAGCACTCAATCCAACGGAGCCTCCCGTTGTGAAAACGAAACTTAAAATTCTACAACACTGCCTTGGTATAAACATGATATTAGATATTATCGTTTTTTGGAAAGTTGAAGCAGAGATTGAACAAGCCGGTATTTAAGCTGGTATTTTAAAATGGCGGCGTAGCTTGTATTGACCAATTAGCGTTGTTCAGTACTGCAATTCCGCCCCAATGATTCCCAGTGGGAGTGGCAGGTTGGCCTAGCGGTTAGAAAGACCAACCCATCACCAGAGGGTCGCTGGTTCGATCCTCAGCACCACCAGGAGGGCACATTCCAGCTGTGAGCTGGTGATTGAAAAATGACTGGTGCCACAGCTACAGTGCCCACCACCGAAGCGCCCTTGAGCAAGGCACCTAACCCCCAACTGCTCCAGGGACACTGTCCGGTAGCTGCTGCCTGCACTGTCCTCTGACCGGAAAAGTGCATGTGTGTGGGGTGATGTGTGTGTATCTAGTCAGAGGTAGGATGCGAAGAAAGAAATTCACTGATGTGTTCATGTGTTAGTGCCAAATAAAGTTGATTCATCAACCAGTTCTTCTTCTTAAAAGTACTACCTCGCTAGCAGGAACTTTTTTGGGGGCCAGGAACTATACAAGAGAAACCTTTTCAGTGCTAGTTCCCCAGGTGGGAAAGTACTAAGTACCAATAGTTCTAACGCCCTGGATAGTTCCTGCGGTCAGAAAATGACAATTGTCGTCCATTTTATGGATTTGATTGTTTAGTTCATATTTATTATGTTTCTTGTTTGCAAACACCCAGCAGGGACCTTTCTAACCTGCCACTGATGATTTTGTAAGCTAAATTACATGCAGGTAACATGTCTATTTCATGTTCATGTTACAGATTCTCAATCCTGAAAAAGTTCTGTAAAGTGCATAGAAAAATGAATAATGGTAGTGGTTAGTTAATTCATTCTTGGTTTTTGCTTACAACTTTCACCGTGGTGGTGCACTTACATCAGCCTTGAGTTTTTGAAGACCTAGAGGCTCAGGGGAAATTGGTAGAGCAGAGACTTGAGGACAACATTTGGCAAGACGTCTGACAATCCTCAAGCACTAACCTGTCACACTGGCAAAGCACCAGCACTGCTCACAACTCCCATATCTCTAGGCACTGCGGACCGGCCAAAAGTAGGAGTACAAAAAATACATATTTTTTAGTTTTCAGTGGAAAACAAGAACATATAACTACACAACTAAAGATATTCACTACCCTGTGAGTCAGAGATGGTGAATACAACAATAACACCATTATAAATAACACAGTCAGGCCAAGAATTACAGAAGGATAATAGATGGAGAGTTTAGAATTTGAACCTTTGCCATGGATATGGCCATGTTAAATCATGTGTTTTAAAGCATCTGGGCATGACACAGGCTCTCACTCCCAAAGCACCCTTCATTACCATGCTTATGTTGTCAGAAGACGAGCAATGAGCCCTATCTTTATTGAAACAACATTTCAAGAAAGAATACATCTCATAAGCTACCCGAGAAAGGGACTGGGCACTCAAGAGGGAAAATTAAGAATACGTTATGTTGCCTAAACCTGTAGGTGCTTTTATTACCTAAATTATGATCACAGTGGTGAGAATTTCCCCTGAGCCTTAAGATTTAAGGTCCACTATATTGGCGACTATTCCATGTATTAAATTCTGTCTTTATGCTTCTGATTGCATTTTCCTAATGGCCCAAATGTCATCTCTGCCACAATATGAAATGTTCCCACATAGATCATTCAAGAGCAGTAACACTACTTTAGCATTTTTTATGTAAAGTATATTAGATGTGCTAATATATGTTCAGTATGCCTCCCACATGAGGTGTGCATACCAGGTCAAGGTGAGGAGGACTTGAGATTTATAGAGATTAATCACTTAAAAGGCTGACCTATGCATCTTCTCCACTGAAACATGTATTCTAACATTTCCTTCCCTTTAATAACATAGAGCAAGTTTACCCAATATACATTTGGAACCATTCACGTGTGATGAACATGCATTTGATATTTACTGAGTGAAAGTGCGGTGGTAAAACTATAGGAAGTAAGGAAATACATTCTATCACCACTAATAGGCCTTGGCCTATATCGAAATGTGCCACCTGAGATATTTCAACCTGGGGGTGACATTTAGCATCATACAGCTGCCAATGAAAAGGTGGAAAGTCTGAGCATCAGCAGGTTCCATGTCCTGCATGTTGGGTCCTCAGCAGCACCTCCATCTGTTTCTCTCGTAATGCAATTTGCCTTTAATTTCCTAATGTTCCTCTAATCACCAGTCCGGGTGCAGGAGGGCTAATAGAGGGGTCACAAGTTGAAGTCTGTCCCGAGGAATGGATTTAATGGGAAACAGAGAATGCAAACTGCATTATAAAACACAGCTGCCTCTCCTTTACAGCGAGCCCGCTGAATGGCTGAATGTTGCAAATTTGATACTGTGAATTATGTAGCTCTAGTTGATATTTCAAGTCGTGCTATCCGTGTTACTGGTGGTTTAAGCATAGTCCGAGCATAAAGATCCCAAAAGATTATGCATGCAATTTGCAATTACTACACAGCTCCTGCGTAGTAACATCTGATATATCATTTGAAGCAAAATAATCATATAATGTAACTAGTGTTTGGTTTGGCGTAGACTCCGAGAGGTATCCATTCTTAGGGTGAAGATCCCCAGGGACAGGCTGGAGACAGGAAAACCCCCCCGGGCTGAAGATATGTCCCTCTGGGATATCTGATGGAGTCGTGATGCTGGTGGTAGCAGGGGAGGTGGTGGCGCGTCAGTCTTGCAGTAAGAGCAGCAGCAGCTGAAATGACGGCAACAAGGGAAACAGCTGAGGGAGTAAAAGTAGCATGTATCGGTTTGTGATTGGTTCCCAGAGTAGGTGTGAGAGAAGGTGTATGGAGCGTGGACTTGGGTGGTTGGATGATAGGTAATGATGTAATGCTGAGGGGTGTATTCAGCTCCAACTTCAGACAGATTGGACAATGAGTTATGAATGGAAGAGAGTGTAGTGGGAGAGAGGTAGCCTTCCTGAATGAACTTGCACTAAGCTCAAATATCTCAGAAGAGGTTTTTTCTTAACAGGAACATAAAAGCACGTTGACCTACGATCTCTTATCAGAAATCCTAAATAGCTTATTTTGTAAAGGTGTTATGTTTAAGCAAGCCATACAGACCCAAGATTTCATGATTCCTACATTTCAGACTCAGAACTTGCCATCTCCAATATTCAAAAAAAAAAAAAAGTTTGCCTTAGATATGCTTATGTATGCTGGATTTTAGATCAATGGCATAAAGCCCTGGAAGAAAAGAGATGGGGCAAACATCCGCTGTGAGGAACTAAAATGAGCAGCCAGGCGAAGCATCTGTTTATTTGCACTCTCTTCTAAAACTCCCTGCGCCTTTTTCTAAAGGACCGTGGCTACAAGCAGAAAATATTCATTGGAGATGTTCTTACTCCAAAGTCTTTGCACTGGTGGCATGTTTGTCGATTTAAAATCTTAATTACCATGTTTGAAGTGTCGAGTAGACTTAAATCTTTATTTGTTGCTGGCTTTCATGCTTAAATCTAACTGCAAAGAATGGTTATGAATTCACTTATTTTAAAATGTATCATTTGGGATAATCCCAAGAGTGTAATGGTCAATTACCAACCATACTCCTTCCATAAATAAAATTAAGTTTAATTTCTCAAAATGACAGCGTGATGAGACAACATTTTGTCATGCAACTAATTCATTTTCCATAACCATCACTTCTTACTTTTAATGACAATCTTTACAATCCATTTTGCCCTTAAACCTTGGTCAAACGTGACGAGTGAGTAAGAAAAGCTCGTTCTAAATCAACAGAAGCAAGAAGAGGTATGTTAAAGAGCATACAGGGTTCTGAGCAGAGGAGATTCTGTGGGCCTTTCCATCTTCACAGTTACACTCCACACCAGGACCTAATCTAAGCATGCTGCACCATGTATAGTGACTCAAATGTAGTCACCCTATGCCTCAGTGATGGTATTCCCAGTGGGCTGGTTGACTTGTGGCGCTGATACAAAAAGTCGCTGGCCATTTGTAGCACTAGTTCATATTTCTTGCCCTGACAAACTTTACTTCTCACACATTCATATTCCCTCCATTTGGACTCCATAGGTGGAGTCCTCAGTAACTATTACGACAACCAGCTGTTATCGTGATATCAACCTCCGTCTCCTCTTGTCATACTGACAGTAAATAAATAGCACAGGCGTTCACCTTTCAATTTGAATATAAATTATTGTATTATTATTAATAATAAAGTATTTTCAGTTTAGTGCATTCAAAACCCACACAAGGTGCATATTACAAAATACTCTTATTTGCACAGTATCCCAAATGTGACATTAGTGAGTGTCACATATGCACTCCATCCCCCAAAATCTCAGTGACTCAGATAATCCTGACTTTCCCATTATTGTATCCCATCATTATAATGTTTCTCAGTTGTATTTACCAATTTGCTGGGTCTTTCATGTGTGCATCTCAAAATTATGATATTTCCAACAACATTTTAAGGCAGCACAATAGCTAGAATGCTAAGTGGCAACATTATGCTGCTGTACGTTGATGTTAGCAGAACTGAAACCTCCGCTGATGTTAGTTCTAAAGCTACCAAATAAATACATTCATTTGTGGCATTTGGGTGCATGTGTCCCTAGTTTTGTGTCTCTTAATTGTCAACCCCAGCTTTGCATTTATTTGATCTGCTGCTTTTCCATGCTCATTTGTTAGGTAGACTCAGTCACGCTTAACACACAACATGGTTTGTCACTGTCAGCTTAGAATATGAAAGGGAATATGAATATGTGTGAGAAGTTGTCAGGGCAAGAAATATGAACTAGTGCTACAAATGGCCAGCAACTTTTTAGTATACAAACCAACAACAACAATGTCTCCTGGTATCGTCTTTGTATCCTGTCATTTCAGACAGAAAAATGAACTGTTACACCCGGTCCCATACCCTGGGACGCGTAATACATATAAGCCATGTCAATAATTGATGGTATGTATGTGATGTATTTTATGAATGTATGTTACTGTTTTGTATTCCAAGACTTGACTCCAGTCAAGGTTGGCCTAGTGGTTAGTGAGACCGACCCATCACCAGAGGGTCGCTGGTTCGATCCCCGGCACCACCAGGAGGGTGTATTCCAGCTGTGAGCTGGTGATTGAAAAATGGCTAGTGCCACAGCTACGGTGCCCACCAACACTGCCGAAGTGCCCTTGAGCAAGGCACCTAACCCCCAACTGCTCCAGGCACACTGTCCAGTAGCTGACGCCTGCGCTGTCTTCTGACCTGGAAAAGTGCATGTGTGTGTGTATCTAGTCAGAGGTACGTGAAGAAACAAATTCACTGCATGCATATGTGTGTTAGTGCCAAATAAAGTTGATTCATCAACTGTCTTTCTTTCTTTTTTCTATGGCATGCATTAAAAATCTTCAGAAAAAATCTGTACAAAATGCTGCTGCCAGAATCTTGACCAAAACAAGAAAATTTGACCTCTGATCACAGGATGTTGGCTATCTATATATCCCAGCAGTCAAAAAGAAAACTGCAGGTAGCAGAGCCTTTTCTCACCGTGCTCCCTATCCCTGGAACAGTCTGCTTGTTGTGATATGAGAGGCAAGCTCTATTGATATCTTTATATCAAGGCTAAAAACCTATTTATTTTCTCAATCATTTGGCCAAATGTAGCTTTGCACAATTATTGGGAGTGACTCAGTCTCTTCTTAGAGTAAGGTTACACCAGGTAGCTTGCACTAGCTCAGGGTCCTGCCGATGGCCATTTAGTTTTTACGTGTCCTGTCCTCCTGGTCTGTGTGCTCCTGTCCAATCATGCTGGTCATTTCTGTTTGAGTGAGTGAGTGAGTCTACTATCTGGAGACTATTCCATGTCTACTATCGGTTTCCATGCTGTGGCTGGGCATTGTTGGCGTCCTTGTGGTCCCCCACCAGTTTACAACTTCAAAACTTATATTTTACCCCCAGCTCTACCCCCAGATAGGGATTAATTCTTCCAAATGTTGAGTTTTAAATAAAGAATTATCACTTCAGACTAAATATTCTATAAAAAAATAGACTATATCTCTACATGTGACCATATTGTGAGGAGCTGGGCACGGTCTGTATTCAGTGAGAAGGTTGTGTTTGGCCCGTCTGGAGTAACAATTCAGGGCTGTGTTTTAATCCCATGATGGTGCTTACCCCTCACCATCATGCCACCCCCTACACATTCACATTACAGCATGCTAAATCTGCTTGTGGTGTAAGGATAAATTCAATGTAAAGTTCATGTTTTGAGAAACGAGAAAACAGTGCATGTCTCCATCTCATTCAACTATTCACTATAATACAGGATAAATATTCATTAAATGTGGGAATTTCTACTCAGAGAAAAAGCTGTAAAAGCAGTTTCAAATAGCATCTTCTCTTAACAGGTTTTGAAGGACAAATAGTGATAGTGATATTTTGAGTAGCAAATGTGTTCAAGGTCTTTGTGGAAGTTAGGGAACATCTGTATACTGAGGCATCTGGAACATATGTCCAGTTATTCCCCAACAGGAAGATCAGCTAAATCAAATGCATTGGATGGCTACTAAAAGGTATTTTGGCAAAGATGGCAGAGCCATTCTAGCTATCACTGTGATATTTATTAATACTCAATTGAATAAATATAGCTGCATTATAAATGATTAATTTAGCCCAGGTCAAATGCATACATGCATAAGTGCATTCACAATGTCATAGTGACCATTTAGCTCTTTAATTTAGAGTTTGGCTAATCAACAATCTGTGCATTTATCTGATAGCAGCTAAATGCTAGCTGCTATTAAAATACTGAGGACCAAATCTGCATCTGCTTTTGATGTAAATGCAAAATGATGTGTTGTATGTTGTGCACTCATTACGTACAACATTATGTTGCATACTCAGTAGCTCATGTTGGATTTACTTAAAAAGCTGATGCTAATAGCTGCCTCTTTTTGAATTAATTATGAATTTCTGCTAGCATCACTGCTCTCAGGGCAGACATGCTGCAGCACTATGGTTTTTTGGGATGCAGCTCCAACAGTGTAGAGAGGAAGGGCTTTGGAAATCCCAGGCTCTCTAGATTGAAGGATTCCAGCTGAGTGGAAGAACTTGCAAACAGCAGGAGTCAATTTCATGTCTTAGTATGGCCTCTTTCCATGATATCAAGTTTGGAATGCTTTAGACTTTCGGAATGCTGTAAACTCTGCTGGTGAGATTTTCCTCCGTGTGAAAGCTTTTACCTTTTTTAAGCGCAATGATCAAACACTCAACCTCAGTAGATGTTCATTCAGAACCAGGTGAAACAGGAATTCCAATTTAGCATCATCATCATCATCTGAAGAGAGGTAAGAGGTAAAAAGATCAAAGTTGTCCTCCCAAATATATCATGACTGAGGAGCTTTGATATTTGTTCTGATGTTTATTCTCACTATAAAATATCATTACAATCGCCTGAGGCTGAATTTTATATTGTCAAAACAGGAAAACTGTACATAAAAGAATGTATTTATAAGGGTCAGGGACAGTGATGCGTTACTAGTTATATATTATATATTAATACTTCCCTCAGTAACGTGTGGTGTAGCGAATTACTATTTCAATTTCAGTAATAATGTTACAGTTACCAATCAGAGATATAAATCATTATGTTACTTTTGTTATCACCCCTTCATATCACATTTAAGTTTAATAAGCCAATCTTCATCCTGGGTTTTATTTTAGTCATAACTAAAGGGCAGGTCGCACGCCACACACTTACATTTAGTGGCTGGAATTATTACCACATTACTTTGATTTTGTCCAGAAGACTGACGACAAACTATTGTTGTCAATTGTAAACTTTGCGCAGGTACTAAAAGCTTAAACGTTAAGCTGTGCAGTATTTGATTATCACTTACAGAGGTGCACAGGCGAGGTATTTTGAAGGTAAAAGGAAACAATCTCTGTTTTTTATTTTGGGGGGGAGGGGGCATCAAATGTACATCCTTAATTTATATTATTAAATTATTTCAAATTGTCTTTCATTTGCCTCTCTGATCTCAAAATGAAAACACTGCCCTTAATGTCGATAGCCCTCCAGTATGACCCCAACAAAGCTTGAGCAGATTATGTTCCCATTGATTGTTCACACACATACAGCACAAGACAAACCTCAAGAGTAAATCTTCAAGACACAGTGTATTGACAAGCAGCTGTACATTTAAGTGAATTGCCTGGTACAATACACTCTTTAGTTTGAATTTTTCACCTTAGAGCACAGGCAGGACCTTGGCTCATACATCTTCAGTTTGAAAGTTTGCATTTGTTTAAAGGAAAGTGAAGTCAATGACCTGTGAGATGTACTAAGGAATATGCTGACCAGCAAATGAATCACCAACTGTGTAAGACTGCAAGCTCAGGGCTCTACTTTCTATTTGTGGCACTTTAATGACAAATATTCTCCGCTAAGAGGCTAGCATGTTGGACTATATTTCAACAGTAATATAATGCATTTTCACATAAATCATGCACCCGTTAAGATGCAGTACTGAACAAAACTATTAGGACTAAATATTACACATTGACTTTTCTGTGCTATCCAATAATATTGAATTTTAAATACATACAGAGGCAATAGCAGAGGCATAAGGGAAGACATCATGAACATGAATCATGACTTTTATGTCCCAGAACACTTACAATAATAAAATTCAAAGAAGAGGTGAGAAACTCACAAATATGGAGATATCCTTCTATGTGATGCATGCAAGCATGGTGAACATAAATTTCACATTCCACAATTCATCAAAGCTAATGATCCATCAAACATATTTAACACTAAACTGTATACATTTTGTCACTGGATGGTTGAATAAAATAAGTTGTACTGGGGGACTACATGGGACTGAAATTAATTGGGAAATCTGTCCAAAAACCATGAGCCTTCCACTAAATTGTGCATGGCTTATTCTATTTTGAAGAAAGAAAAGGAACATCATCACTCTGCAACTATGTCTGCTTCAATGTAAGAGATAGTCTTACTTAACGAGGAACCCATAACAATGCACAGGGAGCAGCTATTTTCCCTCTGGATAGATCAGTCTCATAAAGATTTGATTGCTTTTTGGCCTGTCTTCGCTGCACCCTCCTAGTGTCATTATTTTTCTGTGATACACTGAATTTTTGGAATGCAACACACTTTTACTGTCAGAGAGCTGAAACATTTTAATGGGAAAAAGAGATCATGGGAGAAGGAGATGGTGGTCTGCACGCCTGCTGTGGATTCTTGTTCACTCCAGGCCAAACCTAAAATCTAAAGCTGCAGTTTAATAGAATTCAACACACAAGGGGGCCATGTGCACCCTAGTGAAGCGCTAAAAGATCAAGCTTGGGTCTTGTTACAACTTTATGATTACTAATTTAAGAAGCCTGAAGTTATACTTCAGCTGCCGTTGATTCAGCATTACTGTGTGAAACAGCTTATCAAAGTCTTCCTATAGGCTGAAAAGCAGATTCAGTGGTAGCTGAATGGGTTAGTGTTCTGACTGTAGATGATATGCTGAAAGAAAATATAGCTTAATCAAATTAGAAACATGATTGAGCAACCATCCAAACTGACTACACAAATGACAATCAGACCAATATCTAATGCATGTATATCTCCAAATGCCGTATCTCTGTATTGCTCCTTTCTTAAGGCTACCTCTTACTTCCTCCCCAATCACGATGGGTTTACAGTATCCCCATACCCATGCTGTGATAAAGAAATACACTGCCATTTTAGCAAATATGCTCTTTGATCAATTTAATATTGTTGAACCAAAAGGTTGGCAGCAGTTAATTCACTTCTGTGTAATCAGTATTTAGTGTGCTACAGTGCTTTTGAGATGATCCATCCACTTTATGAAAAAGCATTAACATACGCCGTAGCAAAATAATACATTCTGGATAGACAGCAATGAAACTGCTGTGAACCTTCTCATCCCATGATGGGAAATTGATAAAAGAGTTTATTTGCAAAAACATTAGTGTATTCCGTTTACTTCTTTGGAGGTCTGGTGAGTGATGTACCCAATATGACATGGAGATTTCCCAGGCATCTGTGTCTCCTCCCTCTCTGTCAGACATGGAAGCTCTTGTGCCAAGGTCTTTGAGTATTCCCATCTCCCAGGCTTTGGGCCTGAGAACTCATAACAGTTTCACCAAAGCTCACCCACATGGCATGGGTCACACACACAGTGGCATGCCTCAGTAACAGATGGAGCTTGCAGAGAGAGATGCCCTGAATGGATGCAGTACACAGACATGCTGCAAGCCATCCCACACATTAACATTTGCGCATCCAGAAACGCAGGCGCCTGAAAAAGCAGCAACGTGTTGTGCTTATTTTCTTTATGACACATATGAGTGATAGTTCAAAGGTCACATGTCATTTTATTTTTAATTTACCTTTAATCCCCTGTCACTTCAGTGAATTTTCATGTCACTCCATATATTCTAGGGCTTTGATGATTGTGGTGCACTGTATTTGTCTATGTAATTTACTGTGACTGTGGCTCTGATCTAGCAATGGTTTGCAGTGGCAGTACTGCTGTAAAAAGTGAAATTTCAGGCTTACTAACTATGCACACAAGCACTTTGTGTATGTAGAAAATCAATAATAGGCATATGATGGTTTAAAGCTTAACGTTACATAAATTGTCACCATGCATGTCTTGCTGATTTCCACTTTCCTGAATTAAAAAAAGAAAAAAACAATCTCAGTGTGTCCTGTCACAAACGTGGCTTGAGTCGCTCTACATTAGTTTACTAGTTAAGTCTTGTTTAGTTGTGATGCGTTTCAATGGTGACACCTGACTCACACACTGCTAGCTAGATCACAAGGGTGTAGTCGAACTGCCAATTGATTTTGTGTATTAAGGGTCTGCTAGTAATCCTCAACTCTGTGTCATGGGACAAAAACAACAGGAGAGACAAAGACTGAAACAATCAGCATGTTCAATACCCCAGAATATTGAACACTTGTTAGCAAAGTCAAAAAGACAGGGTCATTTAGTAAACTCAATCTCATGCTAGCTAATCCTTGTCTCCTTCCTTCCAGATGTGTAGCAGAGATATTTTGCAGTGGAAGCCATTTGAGAGCTATTTGAGTGTTATCTAAGGCCTATGGCAAGCCAAAGGCCTTCGATAGCACATCCTGTGATCACATTAAAAATGTCCACTTTTTAAACAAGCTGACTACGGGCCTGTTATGGGAGTCTTTAAGTCCAATGATAACTCTGCGTGGTTGTTTAATGACCAAGGAATACATTAGACAAGACCGGGTCTGCTCTTCCCTCATGATGTTGCCATATTCCAAGATGATAATGCCCCCATACACACCTTTAAACAAAGAGTGGTCTCATGAACACTAGGATGAAGTTGAACAGCTTACATGGCCATGGCCTCCCCAATCACAGACCGAAACATCAATGAATCTTCATGGGAAGTTTTGGAGTGCAGACTGCAAGGCAGATTCGGCCTCCTTCGTCCCTTAAAGACCTGGAGGCTTCCCTTCTTGAAGAATGGTCCAATATCCCACTACACACAGTTCAGGTTTGGAGGATTGGATTTGGAGGATTGAAGCTGTTCTGAAGGCAAAGCTTGGCCCTACTCCTTGATAAGTACTCAGTAATTGTTTGTGTTTCTATAATTTTTTCCTTCTCCTGTATCTCTCACAAAGGGAGGAGTAATTATTTTCTAATGACGACTTAATTTGACAATGGCCTAAAATTGTTCATTTAAAAAACGAGAAAGAAAAGAATCTTTGTAAATATGTTTTCCATCACAGCACCAAAGCTCTTTAAATTTTTAGTTTTATTTCAAGAAACAGGCCAATATGTCCTAACATGGATATCTCAGTAGGAAGGCTGCTGTTTTTTATTACAGTAGAGTCACCCTATAGCAAACTTTTAGTCAATAATAATTCCATATTTCTATTGACTTTCCTCAATTAAGTAGTCATATACAAAACTTCAGTAATTTAAATGATGTACCTGATCCATTGATTATTTTAACATTGGCACTTCATAAGCAATGCACCCTTGATTCATACTATACCTATGCATGGCCAGCTGAATAATAGCTATCGATGCATGTGCACCAAAATCAAATCAAACTACTCTGATTAAGGTTAGGCAACTAAAACAACTTTGGTGGTTTTAGTTGGTAGTTGGTGGTTTGGTGGTAAATAAGAAAAACACTGAAACTTTTCACTGAAAAGTATTCACCAAAACTTAAACCCAGGTTGTCAGAGTCGTATACATCCATCCACACCCTTACTTTCCACCACCCTAATTCAATGTGAAACACGATTTGTATCATATCATACAAAATTACGATATATTACTTTTTAAAACTGTAACACGGACAGATTGACATAATTCATAAAATGGCTAAAATTATCATTATATCATGTCATTATATTTCAGAACAAAGTAGCCTTAATTGATATGAAAACAAAACAGGAACCGGGAGACAGCTTTTGATTTGCTGTCAAATTAGGAATGGTATTAAAAACGTTTATTTTCAATACACCTGCAAAAGTTTCTTTTTTTATTCGCATGGAAGGTCTCAATGAATCAGTTGCACAATTGGAAACAGCTGCACCTGCTATTTTTTGCACATGATAATAATTTACGCCTAGATCCAGGCCTGTATGCATTGGAGAGCAAGGCATTGTTTTGTTTCAGTATTTTTGTCTTTTCAGCAGCTGTGATGAATGGACCAGAAACATTGTTTTTGGCCAGCTGATTGGCATAATTCAATCTGCAACATCTATTCTACTATTCATTGTGTGGGGAGGGTTCAGATATTTAATATTTATAACCCCCTTTATGTTGATAACAGTGCACTGAGGTATGGTCTGAAGGAAGTTCTTCATGCTGGCTCACTTATTTGTAGTTCTTATGCCTTAACAAGCCTCTGATCACCATTTCAAAGTAAATTCACTTCTTATTAAGTTCTCAGGCAAATGTTGGTAGTGCTCTCTGCAGTAATAATAATAATAATAATAATAATAATAATAATAATAATAATAATAATAGTAATAATAATAATAATAATCATAATAATAATAATATTAATAATGATGATGATGATGATGATGATGATAAATT
>OOFE01018786.1:4533-19006 GCA_900323365.1 Monocentris japonica | reverse complement strand
GGTTGAAGCCTGGGGGCCAGGGGTGGAGGCAGGTTTTGTCTTTGTTTTGATTTTGATTTGGCATTCATCTTTGTGCCTGCAGGTGGAGTTATTTTACTTAAATCGTAAATGGTGTACCTTTAAACAAATACCAAAATAAAACATTTGGGGCAGCGCTACCCTAAATGTGAAAGAAGTGGGCTTGTTAGTGGAAGGTTGCCAGTTCAAATCCAATGACTAGAGAGAGAGAGAGAGAGAGAGAGAGAGAGGAAAAAAATCTCGAGAGAGGAAATTAACCTGCAAGCTTCTTCAGTGATGCTGCTCAGTAGCCACCAATAGCAGAATATAGTTGAACTGGTTGCAGATCCCGGTTGTGGGTGATTGAGGTATGACTCTAAATAGCAGTGTTCCTGAAATAGAGCATACATGCTCAGCAAACCTTCCCTGGACGAATAAATGTTAAAACAGTATAATGAATTTAAAATAACAGCCTCCTTTCTTCCTTAGACCCATAGACACAGACATATGGCAAGTGACTCACTGATGCTCTCTATTCCTCTCTGTCAAATTCCTCTCAAGCTCACAAGTACAGTAAGCTCACACAGTCCAAAAGTGGTAGAAGAGAGGGGCGAAATTAGAGCTATGGCACTTGAGGATAGTGAAAGGGGGGAAATGAAGGAGAGAGGGACAAACACTGGGGAGTAGTATATTGAGTCGGACCTCAACGTGCACCACAGATCAACTCCTCTTTGACCCTAGGGGCTAATCACAATTTTAAAGCATCCCTGCGCCCCAGTTCCCCGTGACCCTGAGGGCAAAGTCAGAGGCAACCTCTCGGGAAGGTGTCCCCACCGGACTCATTAGAAATGGATGTGGTGCTGCTGTCAGACAGGTTGGGCGTGAGGGTTTTGATCAGCTCAGCCAACAGACAGAATTTAGCATTTGGCTTTTGCCTTGATGTGCCTGACTCACAATCGAGTCCCTGGATGCGATAGTTAGGAAGAGCAACCCCAGGGTTCAATGCAAAGCTTTGTCCTCAGTGACTGCGCAATCCACTGATGATTATTCTCTCTTTTTAGTGTTGAAGAAAAAGCATCTTCTTTTTCCCCTTGAAGGTTAATACTATGGGTCATTTCATTCTCTGAGGAGGAAATTAAACAGAGAGAGTAAGCCTTGAAATATCTGGGCGCATGGCTCCATTACTTATATCCCATAATACATCTTTGTATTTCATTATATCCTATGCCTGCTTTCGTCCCAGTAAGCAGTCCAGGAGTCAAATACAAAGATAGCAGTTGCTAAGCAAATGGGTCCCAGTGCAATAGCTTTTCATTTTATTTTCCCTTTTTTATTTTTCTCAGTCAACCAATTGCTGCGCTCTGTGTGAGCGCATAAGAGCATCCTCTTTTTTCTCCCCTAAGGGATAAAAGTCACCTTCTCCAAATCTCATTGAACAAAAAGTCACACAGAAAATAAAAGCTAAACTCTATATTCCGCCAGCACACAGAGTTCAAGCTTAGAGAGAACAGGGCTGGCACTTTTTAGTTCTCTCCCTGTCAGCAGGAAAAGAGAAAGAGAAGAGAGAGAGACATAGAGAAAGAGAGACATAGATAGAGAGAGAGACTAGAACGACATGGATATGAGAAAAGAAGAGCCAAGGCAGGTCAGGGAATCAAAAAAAAGAAGCATTATTTTGCTCATTTACAAAAAAAGTAGATGTATTCTATTGGAAACACTTGACTCACTATTTCTTAGACTCTATCTCCTTTGGTAGTTCACTCTATCTCACTTACTGTACATACGTTACTCTCTCACTCTTTCTCTCTCTCTCGTGCATTGTGTCTCATCCAAGAAGAGGGACCAGAACAACTGAATCAGGTCATTTTAAATCATTGATGAGACATGAGAGGCATGTGAAATTTTAATCTAAAAGGGGAGCTGTAATAAGAACCCACCAGGTACCATTAATGTGTTTGATTGACAGGTATTTATTTCTCAAGGGCTTTGCCAAAATGATTTTGCCCTTTTGGCAGGACATAGCCCATAATTTTGTTCATCTGCTGTCGGGACCTTAGTTTCTAAGGTGGTTTCAGTGACTGCTCTTGAAAACACCTTGAATTGTGAATTAGGGTTGATATATTGAGGTATTGATAATATATTATGGTTTATTATTATTATTATATTTTCAAAATACTGTAGAGACATTTCTATTTGCTCTCCTTCCTTCCCTCTTACACAGCACATGCAATAACCTATGCAATAACATTCATTGTTTCCTTACTAATAAGCAACTAACCTAACACATTTTTACAGGTTAAATAAAGTAAGCAGTATGTAAAAAAAGAACCATATCCATCTCATGGAGACTCAAAACATGTGACATTGATATTTCACCGTGTTTCAAAAGACGTTGGGAGCAATCATTGGCCTGACCAGTGTTGCCATGGAAACTCCTGTCACTGGTGTTGATTGACGGCTGGCGCAATTTGAAGGCTGACTCACCTCTAAAATAGAGGTGCACCTCCTTATTCAGTCAAGCAGGATAGAGATTACTGCATGTTGGTTTAGATGTCAATGTATGGTACTGATGATTGGAGCGCAAATAAAACAAGGTGCAAAAATTGACATAGGCTTGAAGCGACGCAGGCTCGAGACAAACAAAGATGGTCACTCTGCTGGTGTTTGCCTATAGAAATGTATGTATGCATATGTGTTTGTGCGTGCATGTGCATGTGCATGTGCGTGTCATTGTCAGTGTCAATAAATGCCAAGCCAACCTTGAATATACTAACATGAACACCAGGGAACCTTTTTTCAACGTCTTCAGAACTGAGTTATGCCATTGCATGAGGCAGTTTCCCCTCCCGTCAGATCACTTGTACTTCCAGGCAGATGACATGTGAATGGACTCCATAGTGGTTTAAATGGCCTTTAAGTCTTCTCCACCCGTCATCTTCCAGAGGCTGAGAGAATCTGCTCTCTCTTGTGTGGAGGGTGTTTGCCAGGTTCTGCGTTTTCTGATCTCCGCTAACTCTTTTGTCCTCTGCTCCTCTTCTCCTCCTCTTTCCACATGACAGTGAACAGATTCATTATTCTCCAATTCTCCTGTCTGCTCATTTATCCAGAAAATCTCCCCGATTGTCTTGCTCTCGCCATTGACTGATTACATGCACAAACAATGTGTTTACAGTACCAAAGTTTTTCCACAACGAGCTGACACTAAGGACAATATTGTCCTGCTAAATGAGCTCATAAAGGCAATATGCTGGCATTCTGAAGCAATCAGCAGGCAGGAGGAAACTGATGAATAGAACTGTAATTTGAGGTAGGGACAGGAGAAGTGGGTGGTGATGAGTGCTGGTGATGAGTGCTGAAATAACAAAGGTTTGTAAAAATTAAATAAAACTGAACTCAATATGTGTAATATATGAAAATGCATAATAATATTTACAACCTATTCCGGCAAACGCCACAAAAGATGATTCAACTATTATCTGCAAATGCCAACATCAGGACTCATGGACTCATGGACTCATGATTGGACTCATGACTAGGTAGATTTTGTAAAGGTTGCCCTTAAGCAGCAGAGAGGGAGAATAATATAATACACTGACATGGGGAAATGTGTGAATCTTTCTCCCAATGTAGTTTGTTTTTTCTTATTTAAATCCAAATGCAGAAAATCCTTAAAGTGGTATACTAGCATCATATAATTGTTTCCTCATCCCTCATTCCTCGTTGTTCCTTTCCTTGTTTGCCTGTTATGTAATGCCTGCTGTTCACTGTTTCATGCAGTTTATCTATCAATGCTTTAGCATCTACAATGCTGTCAAGAGTGCTCAGTTTGCATATGTGTTGTAACGCCACCATAGAACAAGCATGTAAATCCAGATTGGTGCAAGCCTGCATGAAAGTCTATTGCCCTACCGAGTGAGCTGAAGCGCCAGTATTACTGTCTGGGAAACTTAGATCTCTGTATCCTGCGGCTCCATATGCACAATGGGGCTTTTTAGACATTTTTGGGACTGACCAACTGACTAACAGAGTGACTATTATAGACTATTATAATAGCTGCGGGTCACAGCTAATAATGTTGGACCAAGTTAAAAGAGTGTCAGTAAACTTCAAATGGTTCAGCTGAGCAAAGACGCCAATAGACCACACATAAATGGAATAGAAATAGAATAGAAACAACACAACAAAATAGGTTTCTGTTTTTTTTTGTAAACTATAGCAACTATACCGATACCTTTCAATACTCTCATCAATACTGAGCTAATGAAAAGAGGGGTGGTAATTGGGGTTGAGGGCTATGGTACCTACAGTAGAAAAATATCAACAACTAGTATGAGGTTTAATCCTTGACTAGTTTTCTCTGGTTGTCAGGTCAGGTATTTTGGTCCAATCTGGAACTGCACACCAACCTAGAGCTGGGTCATGCTAGTGTGACTTCTGCCGTACTGCCTGGTGTACGAGCACACGCTGGATTTCCCATTATGCAGGGCTCTCAGGGCTCTGCACGGCCTAAAGAGCACATACCATAATCCACCTAAGCAGTGCACACTGCAAAAAGTGGATGAATGAATGAACACACAGAGCCCAGCTCTTATAGAGGTGCTCCTGATGACCTAATAAAGTTGTTGGTAGTGTGTCATCTTGTATAGGTCCTTTATTTTAACCACCTGAACTTTCTTCAGTGTTATGTAGTGTTTCATCTCCATTTTAATTTCAGCACTCTATATTGTTGAGAGCCGTTTTTTTCTCTCAGGGGCAGCAGACATTCTAAAGCATTTTTCAGTCAACACTACATTGCAACACTGTTTTGTACCAGTGCAGTAAAGAGATATGTGGAATTAACCTTCAAGCAGAAGTGAAAAGCTGGAGTTTGTAAGAGGATAAGGGGGAGGGGATTGCCTGCGAATTCCACCTCTCTCCTCTCATTTTTTTATCTTTCTTTTTTCGCTGCCTAGGCTTGAGGCTTATTGACCCTTGAAAGACACAGAAATGAACAGCCAGTAATGATTACGAGAAAACAGATACAGATTAGAAAGCCATTCACAATTCTTTTCTTCATTTTCCTCCCATTTTCACCGTACTGTAGATCCATCTCCTATCCTGAGTATCACTCCCCCACGACAACCCTGATTCATTGAACCTTGCCTAGTATTCTACTGGTTGAGGGGTTAATCCCCTACCTCCTATTCTCACTCTTATCTGGTCACGCAGGTGTATAAGATAGAGCCCACTGTTCAGTGGTCCATTCGTAATGGTAGTCTGTGTTGTGTGCTCAGTCACCCTGCTGTTTAACAGATGCTGTGCTTTATCTGAGGCAGACTGGTTATTACAGCGTAGGAGGCAGTAAGAGACACTGGTCCCCAGGGTAAATGTATACTGTACAAGTGGATAAAGTCCATGATTAACACACCTTGTGCTGTTATTCCTACATTATAAATATACATGTGCATTCACACAGGCATTTGCACGCACGCACACATCTTTCTACACTCGGTGCTTTTATGTCTTTGAAGAGAGACATGCTTGTGGGACTCGTTTGTGATGAAGCATCTCACTGTATTATGTATATACACATGATAGTAAAGTGAACTTGAACTTGATATGCATTCATGTGCGTAATCCAACAAAGGGGAGTATTTTATACCGGGAATAAATCACTTGTTCAGGCAAACTGATGCAGACACGCAGATATATGCACACACGCACACACACGCACACACACACACACACACACACACACACACACACACACACAGTACACAGGTACAGTAGCATAGCAATGTCAGACATGCAGGGTTTTATGAACCCACAAGCTTACAAAATACATGAACTCCAGAAATCAGAGAAGAATTGTCAAATGCTTCAAGCTTTCACTCATCATAGTTTGACTTTAACCTTACCGCCTTTATGAGGTAAGGCACTTTTTGCAACTGATCCTTTTCAAACATGGGTTACTGTTATTTGCACCCAGCCCTTCCTTGGTCAAGGGCTGACAGACTTGTTTAGTTAAGTGAGAGGGAGTAAAGTGTTTAGGGCACCGTTTGCTTGCAAGCACAATAGGAATGTGATGCCTGCCTCCTGAGGGAAAAAGTGATGGCACTTTCTTTTTGCAGGGTTTGGAACACACACACACACACACACACACACATACACACGTGCACTAAAGTTAGTGAACACACCTAGATACACCACTGTGCACAGATAAATCCATCATATTGAGCTATTATGCTGCTAGTGGTGCTGGGTAGAATTGCATGCCCCATCCCTCATCTGTGCTTTATTTCCTGCTAAAAATAAGCAACAGATAAATAACAGACTCTTGTCTGAGCTTTAAAGAGACTTGTTTTTTTAAGCGATTGGAGAGGCTCTTGGCCAAACCATAACATCTGTCCTACAGATTGTGACATTTGGTGGAGATCTGAAGTGTCCTCAGCTATAAGGGCCAGTATGGTTTGTTCATTACTCTCTGTCTATCTAAGTGAATATGTCATTTCTGTCTGTGCCCATGCAAGCTTGTAGGATTTTAGTGGAGTTTACTGCAACAGAACAATTCAAATAGTTTCAGGTAAGTTCAAAGTCATAGTATACAGGTTATACTAAATTCACCTTCAAATACTTTCCTTCATTGTATAAACTTCTGGAACTCATTTTATTGTCATATGTGGCAAAATACACCGAAATAACCCATAAGAAAGCAAAATCCAAGAAGAGATCTCATATTTCTGCCTTTTTATGTCTCCTAGACACAAATGAGCAACACTAAGATAAGACTAAAGGCATTTTCTCCTATTTCTCAAATTCAACACAAGAGAAACCACCACATATGAGCTCATGTTTAAAACAAGAGATCTAGAAATGATCTTAAATAAGTTTCATTTAAGTCTCCTGAATATGAGACCATGAGATGAGAGGAACATCTTAAAGAAAACTCAATATGATGTTTTATGACGCCTACGATTTGGATGTTTCTTCTCAAACATGCACAGTTTTCAAATACTGCTGCATTTTCCTATTGAAGCCATGGGGGCAGAAGGCATATAGTAGGAGCTTATCCCCATTATATACATGTGCAGTACAGTACAGTACATGTCACATGTTAGCATCTTCAAATTTATCTCAATAAGTCTCAAGAATGTATTCTCCCTCCTATCCCCTCCTTTTAGGAGAAACATTTCAGATGTAGGTGATCACAAAATGATACAAAATCGAGATCTTCCTTATTTCTTAAGAGATGAAGCAAAGATGACTGAGGAAAATATTTTTCCTCTTGGCCCATTGAGCAGCCAGTCCAGTCCAGCTACACACCTTGACATTCATCCCCAGGCCCTCATAATTCTCCTACTATCCAAAGTCTATACTGCTTCCTCCTAAGCTGCCTGTCCCTGTGTTCACAGCCAGCATCTTAACAATAGCCATGTGTCCTGAAGTGCACTCCGAGGCTCTGGGCGTTCACACACTTCCACTGTATATGCATGCTCTACAGTGACACACACTTGGAGTCAATAGGATGGAATCACCTCAGGTTGTTAAAAAGTTGGCTTCCAAGCCAATAACAAGAAAAGTACCCATAGTGCTGAAAGAGGAGGCAAGGTTTGTTAATCGCATGTCTCCCTTCTCTCTCTCTCTCTTCGGGAAAAACTGTTTCGTCCAGCCATACGCAGACACGATGTACAGCTAATCATTACGGCTTTTTAAAGGTAGAAAATGTACACTTTGCAAAGCCGTTCTGCACTGGTGTGTTTATTTTTACAGTGGTAAGCAAATGGACCTTCATCTGTTTGATGGGGTTTTAATCAGGCAACAGCATGGCCAGCCGAGACGAGGAAAATCCTGTTTGTTTATGTTTTCTTTAGATGGAGGCAGACCACCACAAGTAATACTTCAAATTAGTCAATTTACATTGCATATGTTAGCGCCCAGAGTTTGTGTCTTTTCCCCTGTCCTTGGAAGTTATTACCTCCATATGTTAAGGATTAGATTCCTAGGGGAGAAGATGGGAAGACTTTAATAGGTTGACACCAGAAGCACATTTACCTGACTTAAACAACCTCTTCTTTTACATGCCTGCCGTAAGAAATAATTTGTGTAATCTATTGTAATTACCTTTAATACAAGCTAAGGCTCTTTCAGTTGTATAGCTTACAACAGTTCTCTGTCTGTGTTTGGCTGCTGCTCTAGTGATATGCTGTGCTTCAGCATTCTTGATGTTATGCCTGCGGACAAACGATTTTAAGGCCCCAACTTTTTTTGTGAGGGGAAGCGATGTACCCAACCCTGAAGTTCTCCAAGCAGATGATACAAGCCAAAAAAAATCACAGGAAATTATACTCGCTAGAAGTGTGTGTCAAAAATAACATACAATCCCTTTGTGTCTACTATTACTGTAAACGTACCAGGAGGTTTTGATTAATCAGCAGTTAGGGGCGTAAGATTTTGATTGGCATCTCTTAGCATGTTAGAGGTGCTGCACCCAGGGCGTGTTTCCAAACTAGTGTGTGTACTATACGATTAGCATGCCAGAGGTTGCACTGCACTGCCCCCATTGAATTACAGGAGGTTTTTGAATTAAATCTGTTTGACAGCAGTTATATCACCACTGCGTCTTTCAGTGTAGGAGGTGCATTACACTTGCACTCTCCCATGTTGCACTCTCCCACGTTTCAACTGGTAAAACCCACTTTTTTCCCCTTTTTATCAGTGCCAGTGATCATGAATTAACTGATTTCAATATAATGAGGTACACACATTTCATGCAGAGCAAACTCACATGTTCCTGCATATGTGTATCTGCTACATACATGAGCATGAGTTTCATTACAAAGTGAGATATCCAATAATTCTACATCTACTCTGATGAAATGATTAAAGCTCACTTTGGAAATTATTGAAATTATTGATTATTTTGAGCCATTACTTATAAAAAGGTAAGATTTAAGAAGTATTCAGCAATGAACATCATGAAACATTTTATACATGACATTCAAGATGGGTATGTATTGTTTTGGAATAATGCTCTTCATGCAATAAAATGTATACCTCCTACTACCACCACACACACACACACACACACACACACAAAACTCAGGTCACTTGCAGTTGTTTTTCTTTTCTCTTTGCATTAATTTGAGTATTTAAATGTATGAATTTCTGGCAATTAGCACCTTTTAATGTCAATGTGATTTTATCTTTGAAGAGAAAAATTCAGGACTCTCTGCATGAGCTCAGGACTGTGTGGGAGCGCAACCACTTGGAAAATGGCACAGCGTGCCACCAAAAACATTGAATATCAAATGGAAACACAGACCTTCTTGTTTTCCTTTTCATCTGTCTCTCTTTCTTTTATTTCTCTTTTACTCCATTGCTTTTATGCTATTTCGTTTTTGAACATGTTTCTGGCTGCAGCTCGCTTTCTGACTGGAACAGATGTTGTGCTTGGATTGTAGTGGCATTGTTTTGGTGTGACTGTGTGCGAGCACATTCAGCGGTTGTGGTGAAAGTGAGTCTTCTTCCCCACAGTTTCTCCTCCTTGTGATTAAGGCTAACGGGCAGAGGTGGGTAACCGGCCCACCCTGCCTGTCTCCTTCTGTGTGAGGACCAAGACCTGTGGATCCTGCCATCTGTGCGTGTATGTACTATGTGGTCAGGAGGTGATGGTCAGTTGACTCTTTGATCATCGCCTTATCTGGGATGCAGATGTTTCCTCTATGTAATTTGAACAGTTATTCATCTCATCTGTCCTCTCTCATCAGAGAAAACATAAGTAGACATAGAAAATAGAACCAAATGAGATGTATCGAATGAGAAGAGAACTCACTGTTTAATTGCGTGTATCATGGTTTCACTGATTGCAGTAGCTCTCTATATTGCTACATATTGACCTTTGCTCTGTGGATGATGTGGCCTTGTATCTCAGCTGTAGGGATAAATCTCCACTCTTATTGTGAAGCAACATCACAGTTTTTTTCTGTATTGTACTTCTCTGTCAAATCCTCTTCTTGGGGATTCCCATCTGAGTAGAAGAGCTTGGTTATAATAGAAAGGACCACGATGTCAGAATGTCTCGAGAAAAGAGGGAGTGTGTTGGAAATGGCGATCGTGTAAACATACTGTGTTGAGAAACCCCTACTGTATTAAACATTGTAAAACATCACATAGAGGCAAACCTAATGTTAAAATAATTGTATATCATCTATCATGTCTGTATGCTGCCTTTGTACTTTATTATTGTATGTCGAATGACAGTCTATCCATGATTAGAGCAGAGTTTGTATACCAGCATGTCATTTTGTATGATTTAGATTGAGATGCAGTACTTTCTGGTGCAGCATCCACCGTACTGTAACTGCAGTAAGATAGACCACAGACTATACAGTGTACTGTATGTGGTTTATAGACATCTGATTGTAGCCTCTTTACTGTAAACTATGATAGACCAACAGCTATGAGGCCCCTCCTGGCCAGATATGGGCACACTGAGCAAGCCAATCAACTTCTATGATATTGAGGAATGTCTTTCCAGCAGATGGGAGGCGAAATTGTTCAGGGGAGACAGAGAGGGAAAGGGCATGTTAGGGGGAGGTTAAAGGGGAGAGAGTTTAGTCTGAGCCTAAGGTTTTTGAAGGACCTCTCTGAGATTTATTAACAGCAGATAAGCCATCTGCAGCCACGCTCACTTCACTCAGCCAGCCAGCGCTGAGCTGCTGCCAAAGCACACAGAATGATACATTCCTTAATGTCTCTGGCAGGAGAGAGAGAGAGAGAAATTTGGGGGCTGTCATACTATGGATCTTAGATCTATTTCTGCTAAAGTGTTTATAACAACTATTTCTTTTTTTCTTCCCCCCCACATCTCTATTTACAGGTTAAAAGGTGAGAAATGTACCGCGCTGTGTGTGTTACCACCCCTGAAGGAATGAAATCAGCATAGCTGCTGTGAGATTCCCATGTGCTTGACACACACCAGCCAAGTGTGTCCACACACAGAAAACTAAACTACCTCAGTATGTTGCAAGCCTGTGCCTTTTAGTGTTTGTGGGGAGGGGGAGAGGAAGCGGTGGAAGAGAGGAAGAGTGGGGTGACAGTACTTTAATTATGGGTAACAGTGGAAGTAGTAATGAGACAGTGGCTGTGAAAATAGCCCGCTGAGATCACCGCAGGTGACATACCACAGTTGCTGTTCCTACAAACACCCACACATGCACACACGCGCACACACACGCGCAGGCTCACACATGTAAAGATGCACATACACACACACCCCTGAAAACACCTGTACATGTGCACACACACACACACACACACACACACACACACACACACACTCACATCTTGAAGTAATTGGCCTATTACAGTACACTGGGCTATGGTCTGTACTGCCACCTGTGGATGTGGGCCAGTCAGGCCGGACTGCTGTGAGTCTGCTCCCTACTGGACAGATCTGCGAGGAAGTGAAGTATATGGAGCATATGGAGCAGGTAGAGTATAATGTCCCTCTCCTGTCTCCTCTCTCCCATCCACACTTCATTCAGCTCCTCTTTTTCTTCTAAATATAGCCCTCAGACATCCATAAATGTCAGCGCGGCTCATACACCCCCTTTATCTCAGTGAAACCAGGCTGGAGCAGGCCAGACAAAGACACAGTCAAGGCCTTTCTTTCTTGTCTTTTCCCAGGTTAGTTATGGATGTGTATTCCTGTATCAAGAGGGAATATTAGGCTGAGTAGATATCAAACAGCGAGTGAACTTTCTTCCTGAATAAACTTTGTCCAAACCATGTATATCACACACTTTTTCCACCATCTGTGTTACAAGATATGTTTTCAATTCAGAAAATGCTGTGCAGATGATTGTATGTGATATGTAGTGCCACAGAAACCACGTAGGCCCTCTCTAAATTCATGTTCTTAATCCCCGTTGGGCTGTTTCTCTCTCCTGCAAATTGTACAACTGGAAGAAGTAACATAATCTAGGAATCACAGAATGCAGCGGATGTTTTTGGTAGACTCTCTTTTTTATAAAGAAAATTCTCTTTGTTTCTTGTTGCTTTGAAGGATCAATTTATCATATTGTCCTGTACAGAGCAACACAGACAAAAGTTGGTTTTCTGGCTATGCAGCAACTTGAGGCGACTAACGAGCAAAATATGAAGGGTCAAATATAAATTAGTGGGTTTTGTTGCTTTTTTATTTCAAACAGTGAACAGTGATATCACAGTTAAGCATTTGAATGGAAACATTTATGGACAAACCCATTAAAAAGTCACTGGTAACAGCGTGTGACTAATTAGTTCAGTAACCACTGAAATTGGGTGTCTCGGGTTAGTATTGTGTATTTTATAGTTCTTGGACACTAGATGGGTAATAATTACATATAACCCCTCCTATGGCACTGGACCACACTGTACCCTTGTGTATCCTAAAGCCTGGCTCTGTTGAGGCCGTAGAGTGTAGTGAGAATAAAACGTACAACCAGGACAATAGTGGGAATGTGGATTAACCTTGCTATGGGTAAACCACCATTTTCATCTGCCATGCTTTCAGTTCTCCGCCATGACAGAGTTTCCAGCCGCACAATGGTTTTTGATGCCTTGTATGTGGTGAAAAGGGGAATGTAGGGCTATATAATCTCAACATTGGGTATTAGATTCACATAAAACAATATTAGTTGGAAGGTTCTTTCTAATAGATATGGTTGGCGGTGGGACAGAGCACAGCTGGGAGGGCTTTAAAAATGGGCATTTAACAAAACAGCCTTAGACAGTTTCTCCACTTTCTCCAAAGGTTTTCATTAGTGTGCTTTGGAAAAATGTGGCAAATCTTTTGTGACAAATTTGTGTGGGTCAAACTGTCTCTGCTTTTTTTTAAGTCTGCTGGAAACTACCATGGTCTCTTGACAATATTTAGTTTAACAAGATCTATTATCATTGGTTAAATATGTACAAGCCTCTTGGACACGAGGGGAAAGCAAGGATTTTTACTTTGAGGAGCGCCAATCTATCTGTTCAATAAAGCAGCTCATTGCCACACTTTTTCTGCAGTTCTTATCACTACATTTTGAAAAAATATCATCATTATCCAAGGGTTGTAAACCTTGCCTCTGTAAGCTCTTAAAACTTACATAACTGAATGGTTCTTACTTGATGAGGTACATTTTCTTTTGCCCATTAAAACATACAGAGATTTTAGATTTTGTAGATTGCAGTCTTAGTTCTCACTCAGTACTGCCATTAGTGAGACCAGGGCCTCCCAGAGACCACCATGGATTTGTCACCTCCCAGGATGACACCGCTTTTTACAGCTTCCAGTGAGAATAATATCATTCAAAAACTATGCAAAGACTCAGACATGTACACATATTAAACACACCGCACATATTAAACATACACACACACAAGAGCCCTCTGCATCAGACTGGATGATCCCTCCAAGTTACTTGTCACGTACACATCATTCATCATTCTAGGCTGTGATACTGTGTACATTCTTCATATATCATAGGCTATGGTGGGGAGGGGATATGTGGGGGGAACAGGCACGAGGATGGCTTGGAAATAGACTCAAGATAGAGATGGGGGTGCAAGTCAGTAGAAAAGGGGGTCTTTGTTAGTTTTGGCCAATAGGCAGAGCAATTCCAGAGAATCCCTCATGTCCAGTTTCCCAGTGGTGGATGATGTTAATACCTCCATGCACTTCACTTAATGTCTCTCATTCAGTCATTCCAATTCATTTACCGATTATCCTTGTAACCATAAAGGCAAAAAAAATCAAAGCATATCGGGAGAGTGTGTGTCTCATGAGGTTTTACATGTATGAACATAACAATACACACCTTACCGCCCACCCACACCCGCACACACACATACACATACACACACACACACATACAGTACAGACAGATACAGTAATCAGGGAAGGGGTGAGTGTCCGACACACATAAACATACACTGTGATAACTTCTCTCTGCACTTTACTTTATCTCTCCTGCTCACATACACATACACTAAAAACACGCATTGTTGCGTTGACCTGGAGCCACACAGATGTATTATACATCCAAAGGGATCTGGCCACAACATATGCATGTTGCTGCTCAGTATTGAGAAAAAAAGACCACAACTTGAGGAAGGAAACTGAGGAGAGGAGAGGAGAAGTCAGAAGGGACATGTCCTTGAATCAACCGAGCTGATTTACAAGAGACATTCGAGCGAAGCTATAGAATTAACACTCTTAAACAGGTGGTTAAGTCATATAGTGAGCACAAGTAGTGTCCAGGTTGTTTATGGATGAGTTGTGTTGGACAGGAGAGTTAATCTGCAATGTCTGAGTGATTTAAGGCTGCAGGACATTGTTGTATGTCCAGACAGGTATTGGGAAAAGGGAAGGGAAAGGGAATGTCTTACTCTATATGTAAATCCTTTTTCCCTTTTACTCCCTTTGTGTGTGTGTGTGTGTGTGTGTGTGTGTGTGTGTGTGTGTGTGCGT
>OOFE01018782.1:8458-18830 GCA_900323365.1 Monocentris japonica | reverse complement strand
CAAATACCTAATCACCACCTTTAAACAACCTTTAGATGACCCTTGACCTTTCTGTATCCCCGGTCCAACAGTATTGCTTTGTTAACACTGGATAGAGCTGTACAAAAAAAGGAGTGTGTGTATGTGTGAGTGTATGAGTGTGTGCATGTGTGTGTAAATTGTAGTAGGGTAAATTACACTATTCAATGGGACGACGTGCAACTTGTATCAGATTTAAAACTATATGTCATTGAGAAAGATAATATTGTTATTTATGAGCTTACTGATATTTATGGTCAATACTGAAGATATTATTTATTGTTTATTATGGTGCTCAGTGTTATGTTATGTCTTAATATGTTAGGCATTGGCCCCTCCTCGCCTCTGCTCTCTTTTCACCCCCTCTCTTTCACCTCCTCTCCTCTCCTCTCCTCTCCTCTATATCCCCTCGTCCTCTCCTTACCCACATGCCAGATTCCGCCTGTCAGTAATATCGTTCATTGTGATTGGTTGGTTCTTTGTGTTCTGGTCAACGATTGGTCGGTATAGTTAGCATTAGCCACCGCCGCTAACTCCCGCCACTCTGCTGCCTTGTATGTGCATGTCTGTTGTGTCATGTTGATATAATTGTTCTCTGTGTTGTGCTAACGTGTTGAGAACATACATGTGTGACATCAGTAAACACGTATCCCAGTAATCAAAGTTGAAATAAAAATATCATCGCTCCTGATACCTGACTGCTGGTGTTTAGCATTATTCAGGCATGAAATAAGGATATGGGAGGTGGGGGAAACTTGCTTTTCAGTTCACATTGAAGTCTATAGGAGTGGTCAATTGTAACAAACTGAGTAGCAAATAAGGTAAAGCACAAAATATCAGGTGCACCTGCCTAATATGGAGTTGCACCTCCTTTTGCAAAATCCATGTCAAATGCCTTATACTTTTAAAATCCTTCTTTAACCCTTCATCTCCTGTTCACTACTGAACATATCAAAGGGTGAAATCAAAACAGGTTCATGGTCGTCACCTGAAATCAACGGGTCAGTCTATTTTATGAATATAGCTGCAGTTTATTTGTGAACTTTGTATTTGACGATCTGAAATGATTACTCAGTTGATCCAATAAGAAGTTTTGCTACCAGCAAACATGAAAAACACAATCCAATACACAATGCAAACAATAGCAGTTACATGTAATAATAAGAGGCCGGTCTAGATTGATTTAAAAATGGAACTTCATCACTGTAGTAGTATCTAAGTGTAGATGCAGAAAGTACTAATCATCCTGCGAAGCTCTAACTTCGTATAACCTATACAGCTTCTACAGTTGATCCAGTTTTAGGCAGTGTGTGATTTGATACTGTTGGTCTGTCACAATGTAAAATTCTTTCTTGAGCCGTGGGGCTCAAACTGAGTAAATACAGTATTGTCATCAAAACAGGTCAGGGGTTCTCATGTCTCCCGACGTACCCCCAAGTAGACACACATGGAGCCCAACTGCACAATTATCAATGGTCACTTCATGTGCCGATCAAACACAAAGCAGGGCGCGTTTTGTGAACGAGAAAAACAATAAAATAGGCCGTAGTTAAGACACTTTGGAATCAGATTGGGAATTTATCCCATGATAACCACAATGCATTGCGATACCATTTCCGCGACACACGTTTCCGGTTTTGGACACGTTCGTTACTCGCGTATAGTACTCAGTCTGTTTATTTTTTTTGTTTAAGTGTGAATAGTTAACGTTAATAATCTTCCCAGTTAACTGAACATCGAGCAGAGGATTTTTCTTGACGGAGGAGAGAGCAACAAGTCGTCAAGATGCCGCGAATTATGATAAAAGGAGGCGTCTGGCGCAACACCGAAGTACGTGTTTATGTGGCTAACTGGGTTAGCATAAAGCTAACCACTAACATTAAGTCAACGGTGCTCAGTTAGCATGGAAATAGCTGCTAAATTATCGGGATTTAGTCAATTTAGCAACCTTCGTTCATTGCTGTTGCTGCCATGTTATAGGGATGTCGTTACAATTTTAGTTTAAAGTTTAATTTTATGCACGAAAATAACATGCACTGTGAATGAATTGGAATAGTAACGTTACTTTGATTAATTTGCAAGCCAGTAACGTTAGTAGCTAACAGTACTGCAGTCTACTAGAATTTGCAAATGTTAGCATGTGAGCTAAGCGGGAACAGCATGGTATTACTTGATGTTGAAAATGGAAAGGATCTGTTAATGATCATCAATGTTTTTAAAACTGAGAAGTCTTACTGAGGGGTGTGATACGCTGTAACTTGGCAAGATGATGCTGACTAATGTGCCTGACTGTCTGTCTTCCTGCCTGTCTTTCTTTCTGTCTGTCCCCTTGTATTACTGTCTGCCCATGTATCTGTGTATCTATCTATCCATTTATCCAGGATGAGATCCTTAAGGCAGCGGTGATGAAATATGGGAAAAACCAGTGGTCTCGTATTGCCTCCCTGCTGCATCGCAAGTCTGCCAAACAGTGTAAAGCCAGATGGTAAGTTTGACATAAAGAGGTGGGAATAAAATCACATAAAATGTGATGGAACCAGGAAGAGATAGTAACAGCAACGTAACAACAACACGGCTGCACGGTGGCTACCATGATTGCCCTCATTTTAAGATAATAACTTGATACCATTTTCAGGGTAGTAGTATTAATGCTAGTTTTCAATATACAGTTGTGTGAAGGCAGATTTAATAGAAAATCAATCAACTGTAATTGACACACGTCACCTGAAGTCATTGCAGTCATTGTGAAAGTGCTTTGTTTGACCCCTAAAATGACATCCACTGAAAAGTGATACTCAGAAGTTTGTGCTGATCTAACCACTGTTTCCATTCTAAGAAGACAAATCAGAGTTCTGTTTTGTTGCCCATGACTAATATGCACTGAGTGTGTTTGCGTGAAAAAAGAGGGCAGAGAGAGAGAGAGCTTCCTTTCCCAAGTTTATGAGTGTGTTCAGTGTCTTAACCATATTCTGCTGTCTTGGTTTTGTGTCCGTCTGTAGGTATGAGTGGCTGGACCCCAGCATTAAGAAAACCGAGTGGTCCAGAGAAGAGGAGGAGAAGTTGCTTCATTTGGCCAAACTGATGCCCACTCAGTGGAGAACCATCGCTCCTATCATAGGGCGCACTGCTGCACAGTGTCTAGAGCACTATGAATTCCTGCTGTATGGCTTTATCTTACGTATACACATATATTTATACACTACATGTGCTTATAGGATTATAGGATATTATAGGATTTGTTGCTGCACAATGCCTGGAGCTCTATGAATTCCTGCTGTATGGTTTTATTACATTATGCTTTATTACATGTAAACACAAAAATGTATACATCACACTACAGATAATACTACATTCTTCTCTTCCATCATAGAATGTATTGTTGCACAATGTCCAGAGCACTGAATTTATATTTTAACTCATACACCATAGTCATACCCACAGTCACATACAGTAATTATAAACATATAATTCCAATCATAGGACACACTGTAGCTCAGCCGTACATCTTTTCTGAAGAAATCATATGTGCTTATATGTGTGCCAATATGATATGTGTTTGTGTATGATTTATGTGTCTCTCTATGTGTTTCCAGAGACAAGGCAGCCCAGAGAGACAATGAGGAGGAAGCAGGAGATGACCCCAGGAAGTTAAAACCAGGAGAGATTGACCCCAATCCTGAAACTAAACCTGCCAGACCTGATCCTGTGGACATGGACGAAGGTGTGTTAACATACTAAACATTGTCATTGGTAAGGAATAAGAGACTGACTTTGTCCGCAAAGTTTGTATGAACCTTTTTATCCAAATGAGTTTTATGTTATTGTAATGCTATCAGTTCCAAACCACAAAATATAGAAAATCCCCGTAAGTGCTCTCACAGTCGCCTTTTCCATCTATGGAATATTTGTTTTGCAGCAAACTCTGCAACAAAATGCCTCCTAACAATTAATACTTTTTGGGGCTGTATCAGTGTCACATATACAGTATATAAGTATCAGTTAATAGTCATGACCAACTCTTCTTGTGTGTGTTTCTGGCTATGGGAGACCAGCAGATTCACTGTAACAGCCTTGTCTGTGGTCTAACAAAATAAATTACTTGTTTTTGTGTGTGTGTGTCTCCGTCCATCTGTCCAACTATAGATGAGTTGGAGATGCTGTCAGAGGCCAGGGCTAGACTGGCCAACACCCAGGGTAAGAAGGCCAAGAGGAAGGCCAGAGAGAAACAGCTGGAGGAAGCCAGGTAATATGAACTCCATACACACACAGACTGTAAACTAAGGAAAGTCTAGTTGTAAAAAAGGTTATTATTGTTATTTTTTTCATTTGTTAGTTTGAATTGAATTATGTTTTACTGAGGTTGCATTTGACAGTTACATTATTTTTGTTTTTGTAATTTGCGGTTTTAGTTCAATGTTTTAGTTTTGTTTGATGTCATTGTTTTTAAATGGTTTCATCAGTATGAATGTGTTGGTCGTATCTGTTTTCTGCACAGGTTGACAGTTATCTATAGATGGTCATAACATATTAAGTTCAGTTTTTGGTTAAATCTTCTTGTCCTCTGGTCCAAAAACATCATTTATTGAGACATAATTAACTCTCTCTCACTCCTCCAGGCGGTTGGCGGCTCTCCAGAAGCGCAGGGAGCTGAGAGCAGCAGGAATTGACGTTCAGAAGAAGAGGAAGAAGAAGAGAGGAGTGGATTACAACGCCGAAATCCCCTTTGAAAAGAAACCTGCTCCGGTAACCAGCTGGTCCCTTTTAACTGATAGAACTAACTAACTAAACTAGTAGAAAGACTACAACACTCAGCTTCCCTTTTTTTATGATAACGAAAGAGCAAAACTAACTAGTAGGGGGTGGAGCTACTACTTACTAACTACAAAACTAGTAGAAAGGAGTGGATTAAAACATTGGGCTTGTTTTGATTTATTTTTTCATTTCATTGTTTATTTGTTTATTCTTTTGTTTATCCTTAGTGTTTTACTGTTTTACAGTTTACTATCATTTGTTTATTTATCTTTTGTTTATAGTTTACCAGTAAGAGTAGTAAAGAGCCTTTGAATCAAACCTTATGTATTATTCCTTGTTTGTTATTGTTTATTTGTAGGATTTCTGTCATACAGGAATGGAGCTTTTGAGCCAATCTTTAGTTATTTATTTTTGGTTTGCTTGTAGGGATTTTATGACACCAGTATGGAGCAATATGAGGGTCTGGAGCCAAACTTCAAACGACTCAGACAACAGCACTTGGACGGAGAACTACGCAAGTCAGTAAAACTCTACACACTATACACTTCACACACAGTCAGTAACAACAGACAAAATACACTTTTCACCACCAGTAAACGCTTTATACACACAAGCCAGTAACATTAGGTGCTGTACCCTTGACACACACATCTTGTGAACATACTAAAATCACTTATGGAACATATACAGAAACACATTAAACACACAAGCATCACATACGTAAATATTAAATAACACATTCACTGAAGAAACATCACACCTACACACACACACACACACACGTTAACAGTCTTTAACACCCCCAAATGAACACGATGCATAACATAGGCATGCAGACATTCACATCCTGAGAGACAGACATTTAATACACATACTGTACATAATAAACACACTCACAACTCGTGACTTTTCCCTCTCCAAAGTAATGTTCCTCATTGATCAACAAGTTGTGTGTGTGTGTCTGTCCAGTGAGCGCGAGGAGAAGGAGAGGAAGAAAGATAAACAGACCATAAAGAAGAAGAAAGAGAGTGATTTGCCATCTGCCATCCTCCAGACCAGCGGAGTGGCTGAGTTTACCAAGAAACGCTCTAAACTGGTTTTACCCGCGCCACAGGTAACTAGTACACACTAACTAGTATATCTGCACTACCTGCACCACCATGTCCCCTAAACCTCTTAGACCAGTGGAGTTGATCCATCGGGTCCTGTAACTATTACATACTATTTTAGGTTTAGACAGGAAGGTGGCATGGTGAGTAGAGAGAGCGTCCTTCTGCTAGAAGGCCTGGATTTCAGCCCCTGTGATGGCAAATATCTGCCCTGCTGATGTGTCCTTGAGCAAGGCACTGAATCCCTACCAACTCCAGGGGAGCGGTTGTGTAGCTGACCCTGACCTCTGACCTCCCTGTGGAGGGAGGCAAGCAAATGGAGTATTTCTCCTTCAAGGATCAGTAGAGTAATACTAAAAAACAGATAATACTCCTGTAACTATCGGTACTGTTTTAGCATAAGGTTTAGTTTATTTGAACATCTGATAAAAATACCTGGAATAGAGAGAAGAAAACAAATACAAACCTCAAACACATTTTCCCTAAAAAAGGAAAATAAAACCCAAGATGACACAAATGACATCAAACACAACACAGAAAATGGGACAAAACAAAAAAATAAATACTAAATAAACTCAGGCATTAAAATATATTAAAATAGCCCCGATGCAGGTATTTCTTATTGATGTATAGTATTTCCTATGTATTAATCAGGCTATCTGTTACCAAATACTTATTTCTGTGTATAACATTTACCCATAGATCAGTGATGCTGAGCTGGAGGAAGTGGTCAAACTGGGCGTTGCCAGTGAGGTTGCCCGTCAAACCGCCGAGGAGAGTGACATCGCTAACTCCGCCTCCTCAGCCCTCCTGTCAGAGTACAGTGTCACAAATACCATGGCAACAGGGCTACGTACCCCCCGTACTCCTGTTGTCCAGGATAAGATACTGCAGGTAACACAGATGAACTTAACATCTGCACTCGTTAAACACATAAACACACATACACACACACACACAAGACTTCAGCACCATACTGAACATACACACTAAGCATATATATTGAATACTTGCACAGATGCTGAACACACACTGAGCACAGTCACATACTGTACACACACTAAACCCTTTTGGATTCTCAATTACAGTATTTTTTTTCTTTCAACCCGTTCATAAAGCAAGGGTATGCACAGCTCCACATCTATGAGGTGCTGGTCAAAAGCAGGAAAAAAAAACATCCATGTATGCTGAGTTTAATTACAATGTGAATTCCCTGTCTGTCTTTCCAGGAAGCCCAGAACCTGATGGCTCTCACCAATATTGACACTCCTCTGAAGGGAGGCCTCAATACTCCACTGCACCAAAGTGACTTTAGTGGAGTTACACCTCAGCGCCAGCAGATACAAACACCCAACACTGTACTCACTACCCCATTCAGGTAATAACAAGTGGTAGCTAGCGGGTGCAGGGGTGGGGCGTTGTTGGAACTAAGAGAAATAACTAAATATTTCATTCATGTGTTTCATTCATGCGATTTTAACGGCTCACATGAACTAGTTCCTTCTGTGAATATTTAACTGTGTGTCATGTCATCTCCTGTAGAACCCCTGGGCAAGGTCAGGGGTCAGAGGGCATGACCCCTCAAGCTGGAGGGGGGCTGACCCCACGCGGGGCCGCGACCCCAGGATTGACTCCCGTCCGCACGCCATTGAGAGACAAATTGAATATTAACAGTGAGGAGCAACTGACTGATCCTACATTTGCTAAACACCTGGTAAGCACACACACACACACACACACACACACACAATAAATACGTACAGTAAATCCATACAAATCTGAGAGACTAACCTCATATTAACCGTGAGGAGCAGCTGGTCGACCCCTGGTAAATATAATCATAGGTATATCCTTAGGCATTGGTGTATTTTAAAATTTAAAGGTTGGAGCTTTAAGGCACTGACAAATATTGATCATGTGATTTGTGAACCTCTGTCATTGAAAATTAAGGGAGTTAATTAGGAGTGTCTGAACCCCTGTTGTTACTATCTATCTGTCTCGTCTCTCCCCCCCACCCCCCACAGCAGAGGGAAAGCCTGCAGCAGCTGAAGCAGGGCCTGTTGTCACTTCCTGTTCCCAAGAACGACTTTGAGATCGTCCTTCCTGAAAATGCTGAGAAAGAATTGGAAGAAACAGAGACGGAGGGGGGGTTCATAGAGGACGCTTCTGATATACAATCACGCAAGCAGGTACGTCTGTCAATCGCACGTATGTAACACTCTTAGATCAGTGCTAATTGTCGTCTCATTCACTATTATTAGGTCTGTGATCTCTAAATGAGCCACAAGAGCTGATCCTATGGCACAAAAACACAAATTTCTCTGCACATAGAATCTGTTAAAATCGTTACTTACTAAATGAGAAATGACAAATTTCTTGATTCCTCAAAGATTTATAGGCTTACCGATAAAGTAGTAAAAATGTCTTTTGGCTCAGGGGCAGAGTGATGGGATGTCTGCACATGCCACGGAGCACGTTTTTTGTTAATTACTGTGTGTGTGTGTGTGTGTGTGTGTGTGTGTGTGTGTGTGTCAGGCTCTGCGGGATGCAGAAAGAGAGAAGGAGCTGAAGCTGCGACACACTTCCGTTCAGAGGAATCTGCCCAGACCTACTGAGGTAACTACACACACCTTACGTAAACTAAATACACCTCTAGAGGGTTTGATCAAGGCCACGCCATCACAGTGACCGCTTAAAATATAAAATGTCCCACTAGATTCGGCCCGTGTAACCATGGGCAACAGAGGAGCTAAGTTGGATCAGGCTGTCCGTCAAACGTGATGTCAGACACCACTGGTCTGTTTTTGACTAAACTTGGAGGGATGATGCATCTTCTCACTGGGTTTCAGCTTTAAAACACTGCACTGGTTGGCCTAATGGGGGTGCTATAATTCAAGGTCAAAATTTTTAACTTAAACATATCTTAGACACGTGTTTTTGCACTTTGTTCTGTGGTTTTAAAAAAAAAAACACAACAATTGGCCTGATGGTCAGAATGTCTAACTTTGACAGGCCCTAAAGTCCTACCCCGTCAAGTCTGACTGACACAAAACTTGCTACACACATCCAGCTATTGGACACGATTGGTCCAATTTGATGAAATTCGGAGGGATGAGGCATAATTCATTGGGCGGAGACATGTTTACTTGTTCCAAAAACGGCACACTCATGTCAGCTGCAGAATCGGTCTTATACTTCACTTTAACTAGCATTAAAAAGTCTTAAATTCAACTCAATGAAACTTGCAGACTGTGTTAGTATAATGCTGTTGGGTGATGTGAAAGTCGTGCTTTTGATGGGTGGTTGTTTTTGTGTTAGTACAACGTTGGATGCCGTCTGTGTCTCCAGGTAGATGATGATGATGATGATGAAGATTGCATTTAATTGTGTTAGTATGATGACGTCAGATGATGTCTGTTTCCAGGTAAATGAGTCCGTCCTTCGTCCCGCCTCCCTGGAGCCCCTCTCCGATCTCCAGCTGGCTGAAGAACTGATCAAACAGGAAATGATCACCATGCTGCACCATGACTGCCTGCACCACCCGTCAGTCAACTCAGCCAGCCAATCACAGCGCAGTAAAGCCAGAGGGCCTGCCTCCACGTCTAATAATGCCTCTCATATAGCTTACCTGGACACACACACCTACCAGCCAATCAGCACAGAGGAGATGGAGCAGGTAACATACACACACACACACACACACACACACCTCACCACCATCATCATGATCATACATGTTCAATTGAGCTGATGGCACTGTCTGTTGGTGCTGACCACTATGATGATAATCCACTGGTCACTGGAATTCCTGGAATATCATGGAATTCCAGCAAGGAAAGTCAGGAAATTTGATAAATTCTCTAGGGAAGTCAGGGAGTATCGGGGGATTTTACAAATGGGTCACTTTACAGGAATGTATTTTCCAACTTGTTCCAACAGATGTCGAGGAAACCAGACTGTGTCCCACTTATAACGTTTCTGAGCTGATGAACAACATTAACAAACCAGGAAGGAATCAAATGTTTAGGTCATGGAAGCACTCCCACATAGATGGAAAGTCATGGAAAAATCACGAAATTAAACAGACCATGGTGGGAACCCTAGATATGATGATGTGAAAAATGTGTGTACAATTGGGTTTAATATAAAATTTTTTCAACAATCTAAACATCAGTGGTAAACCTCTTGGTGTCAGCCCCTCAAAATCAAATAGAAAGGATTTCTTTGTAGGGCCGCATTTTGCACCGACATTCAACAATCATACAGGGAGACATCCATCTTAGAAGAGGCAGAGACAATTTCTTCACTGATGGTAGCCTCAAGAGACCAGAATGCAATGCAGCCACAAAACGTGTCACATTTTGCTTTTTCTTGCCTGAAAAACCTATCGGTAACGCGATTGCTCCCTCGACCTACACGTAAAATTCACAGCTAACATTAAACAACTTCAGACAAAGTTCTCAGGGGGGTGTTAAAAGGACTTGAGGGACTTG
>OOFE01018781.1:57985-70863 GCA_900323365.1 Monocentris japonica | reverse complement strand
GACTTCCCCCCCCACTGTATTTAACCAACTTAAGCTGCTCTGATGAGTATAGTTGTTAAGTATTAAGAGAAACTATAAAATCTAAACTAAACAGAGATAGCACATCCTCTTCCTGTAAACTATCCCCTGTGCCTTATTAATCTTTATGAATGGTTAGGGTGCATTTCCACTACATGAGTTCAGTGATTGGATTACACAGCTCCTCTATCCCCCTCTCCATGCTTTTGTGGCTGCTACAAGGTCGGGTTTCAGCATCTCCAGCTATGAAGGGAGAATCTTGTCAACAGTCCAAGGCAATTAGAATCCAGCTGTCATGAGCTCTGCTGGCTGACTGGATGGCTGGCTGACTATCTGGTAGGCTGACGTGGGGTGGGATAGCTGGCTGACTAGCTGACTGAACAGATAAAAAGCAGTGATCCCGGAGCTAACTGCGCACTGTGCTGTTCATCACACATACCATTTGAGTAATGCCCTCTTAACTCTTCACTGAGGCTCTCTACAATACCATATCAGGGCATCTGGTACAGAGCTAAAATATTAGAGGCAACAGGACACTCATAAAACTTTTTCAGTCCTCTCGAGGGTTTTCAATTCAAGAAGCAGCATGGGTAGTGGCAGAGCGCAGTCCATTTATGCATCAGAATGAATTGTTCTACATGTACACTTACACTGACACTCGTTGGGGCTGTTCGCGGTAGCAGCGCGCCACGGCTTCTGGTTGAAGCCTGGGCAGCAGCGGTCACATGACTCACCACATGTGTTGTGTTTGCACTCACACTGAAGCCTAAAGACAGGAGAGGAGACACCTGGATTTACTCATGCTCAGATTCTCATACGCATCTTGGTTCATTCATGAAACAAAAACATTCCTTAAGCCAAAATACTGCAATGGGAACATCTATTTAAAATGCCCAAGTTAAAGAGAATAAAGAATCCATGTACCATCATATTGTTCTTATTGCACTTTATCATACATCTTGCCATTTGCGCACCATTTACATCATCACATCCAGTAATCAGGGCAGCTAAAATAATCTGCTGCCTTTCCGCTGGTGATGTCAGGAAACAAACATATGAAGTAATTCCCCTTTCTCCAAAACCCCACACTATCAGTGAGATCTAAAGATTTGATGGTATCACTGTGGTCTTGACCTCTTTTCTTTTTCAGTATTGAGTCATCTCACTGTACCGCCTATGTACTGTCCTGCCCACTGCACAAAAAGACTATTCAGCCCTGTTAATGAATAAACTAAAGTTATACTTCCAAGTTTACTTTGGAAATGCTCAGTGGAAGAGCAGCCTGTAAGAACAAATTAGTTTAAAGAATATTTCTACCTATTTCTACATGAAAATATGAATTCCTTGATTTGGGCTTTTTTAGCATTATAGTTCATACAGGTAACATGAATGTAGCGTACAGTCGCTGGAAGAGAGTGGACAAAAAAAGAAGAGCATTATTCACCTAGTGGGGTTTTCATGGTTACGCCCACCACACTCCTGTGCATGTCCGTGACAAACGCAGCGTCCCCCGATACTGATGTCTTTGATACTATAGTAATACTGTAAACAAAGGCGGGAAAAAATGTTATCACAAGCACTGTTTCAAAGTAACAGCTGTTATCAGCTGCTCAGCCATATCACCACACCAGAACAAACCAACTCTCCAACCAACCAAACCTTGAATGCAGAAGTGAGTTAAGAATTGATTGGCAACTACTGTTCATTGTCTCAGACACAAATCCTGAAGATAAATTTCCAACATGAATTCTACAGTACATCTAAACTTTACAGCTAGTAAATTTTTAACATCGCTTGCACCACAGCTATGTCACAAGATATCCTGAGCCACTACTCTCAGACTACAACTACAGCATATACATTTTAGCCTCATCACACTGATACCCAGCTTTTTATTTGTATGAATTCTCCCATGCTCAGGAAAGGTGCCATATCCCGTGCCTGCAGTCTGTGGGAGCTGTCTAAACCAGTCCTGGCTGTCTCTAGCAAGGGAATTACCAGGATGACTGGACAGCCAGATCTGGCATTAAGCCTCGACAAGGATGAATGTGCGAGCAGGAGAAAGCAGGTCAGTGTGTTTGTGTCAGCAAAAAATATGCTTGAGGGGAGCTGGTACACAGCTGTAAATATGACTTTCCCAAATGGGAGACGCAAGACTGCAACTGTGGCACCTTAGTGTGAGGCAGTGCAGTATGTGCCTTACCCTACGTGTGACGGTGGGGTCTCTCTGGGCCTTGGAGATGAGGTGGCCCAGCAAGGTGCTGGTGCGGAGGAAGCGCAGGCGGACGTTGGTGGCCTTCGTGAAGTCACGCAGCACCGGGGAGTAGGTGAAGTTTTTGGATCCCGGTCGACCATTGATCAGAGACACCACAATCTGGACAACATAGCATTCATTTGACACAGATATTCTTTCTATAATAACACATTGTATAGTAATTTTGGTTTGTTTTTCCCACTACCTATTACTAAGAGTAAGACATTTCACCTCTCCATTCTCCAGAGGGACAATCCGTGAGTATTCTGTGGAGCAGATCTGGTCATCATCTTGTATTTTACGAGCATTGGGCTGCTTTCCGAACCTTTCGATGCATTCACGCTTAGAATCTGATAGCAAAAAAAACTTTCTCAAACTCTCATCATTATTCCATTTCATCATGCATTGTTTCATATGAATACATTTTGCTACTCTCTATCACCGATTGAAATAACACAATAGTGATTCAACCTATAGCAAGTAGTTCTGTTTCATTTCATTTATCAAAGTTATCTTCATAATGTCAAAATAAATCAAATGCTTAACTTTTGCCGTGTCAATGCCTGAGGCTGTAAAGGTGTTGTAGTTCTAGGTAAGGTGTTTCAGACACACTGGTGTGATGTAGAGTAAACTCAAGCATGGCTTGAGATTTTGCTCCCATGTCAAACAATCAATGTCAAACAAAATTCTTACATTTATGTAGATAAATGTCAAAATTAATACAATTTGATCCAAGTCCAGAATCTCACCCTGTTAGCTTGCGATCTTGTATCATTATACAAGGCTTTGAGTTTTTAAGCACTCCATAAAATCAGAAAGAATTTGTTATATATGATGGAAAGGGCAGAGATTCTTGGAACTGTAATATGCAATTATCATATTTGTGAAAGAGAAAAAAAGACTTTAATGACAAGACTAATAAAGAGAGAGGAGTGTCTACTTAAGCCCTAAATTATTCTGGGTGAACATTAACTGGGATCAAGGGAAGCAAGGCAAAGAGAAACCCTGAGACTGTAAAGAAGAAGAGTCACAGCTCTGTCTCCTGGCAAGGGGTGTGCACAGGTGCCTCCCAGAGATTGGATATATTGTAACTCTGTGATTTGATTAGGGGTCTACTAGTAGTTTTGATTGACTGTGTGTGAACCACTTCCCAGCTTCTGTGAAAACTCTAAAACAAAAATAAGTTGTAAAAAACACATTGTGTAAAAAACACAATGTGTTTTTTTACGACTCCAGAACAAATGTGGCCCTAATATTTCCCCTGGAATTCATTCAAGTGTTGTACTCTTCCCTCATGTTCTGTAAGTTATGTTTAATTTCCCTTTAAATTGATTTAAGACAGAAGCACATATGTGTCTGATAAATTAGATTTGATCAGCTTTATTGTATGTTTCAGTGTTACTATATGTACAGTAAAGGATAACTATATTTATTTTTTACTGTACAGACTTTTTGCACAGTCTTGTATATGACATGATGGCCTTGACATGCCCACACACATCACTTCCGGTGCACCAGAGGATTTGTCCCAGGCAACACCTACCTGACATCAGCTGTTTAGAAGCAAATGTGAAAGTTTTCATGACGTGAGTATAGGTTGAGTCACAATTGCGTTACATCAATGGGCAATGGGCAGGTAGCAAGCTTTGAAAATGTTGCAGATTATTATTTTTTAAAAATCGTAACAACACATTCCAAATATAGATAGGACAGCAGGAAAGTTGAGCAACTTTGTCAGATCAAAATCTGGGCGCACCTCCAATGGAGGACACAGGTCACTGAAAACAAAAGTGTTGCAAAATAAAAGTGTCACATCAAAACTTACGTGCAAAATACTGCCAGGGGCTGTAGGTTCTCCCATGGTCCACAGAATGCTCTAGCACCCACAGGTCAGGACGAGGGGAGTTAGCAAACTTGATGAGGACATACGCCACATGGAAGAGCTGAAACCCAGAGCACAATGTGCAGGGTAAACAAAGGGCAGTTCTGAGTGGATTTTGGCAAAAGGTTGCAGTTTCCTGTGCTCCACTTGCACCATTAAGTAGGGGCCCAGTCTTGCAGGCAGCTCAGACAATACTCCATTTCCTTTTTTGTGAAAGCCGGGGCACAACATCAACTTGGTTAATCTATCTCTGCTAGGTAGTAAGAGTTTAGCCATTGCACTGAGTCAAGGTCAGGGGTGCCTATTTTACTGGTCTTGCAGCTTAACTTTAGTGGTTACTATGTGGCCGTTTTGTACAGTAAAGTACAAACAGCTCAGCAACATTACATCAGTCAGTATTGAGTCAATAAAAATGGTACAGGTGCCTGAGGGAAAAGACATCAGCGAAGCCGATATGGTCCAAGCCTGTTCTCTGAGCCCTCTATCTTCATCTTCCATCAGAAAATACAGGCCATACAAGGGCAGAAAATTATGGCAGTGATTGTTCCTGCCAACACTGAGCATTCTGTCAGGCTCATGAAGCTCAGTACAGTATGTTTCCATTTCAATTCATCATCATCAAGCCCTAAAAGCGGGTGACTTCAGCTTGATTGAATACAACTGAAAGCTATTTTATGTTAGTCTCAAAGCTCTCTTTGTTATGGTCTGACATGGGGTTGGTATGGTTTGGAATTTACACCCTATGACACCAACCTGCACGTGACACCTGCAGTGTCAACAAAAAGCCTCGCCTACGTCTGACCACCACACCCCTATCTTGTTTTTGTGAGGCTGCAACACAGTTTATCTCAAAGTGATTTCATGCTGGCATGGTTCCGAAAGCAACATTTAGCATGATTGAGAGACGGGCAGGCATATTTGCTAAACTGCCCCCAAGGATTTGAGTGCTGAATGAAAACTATACCTAAAATATTGTGTGTTATTTAAATAAAAGACTCTTCTATATACTGTCTGCCTTTTGCGGGGTTTGAAAAGGATGAGGGCAGGCCCACACTAGTCTAGCATCCCTCAGCACCTTGTTGAAAACCCCAGCAGGCATTTGGAGCATTCATGTTTCTGTCTCTCCTTGCATGAGGCAGGGAGCTGTGCTAACACAGATATCAAAGCGAAGTAAAGCAAAGCAAAGCCTCTGCTGTAGAGTCATGGACTTGTCAACAAGGCTCTGCAATTATCTTGAAGGATTGCTCCCCCCGAACACTGAGAGGTAATGGCCACAAGTTCAAGTAGGTCTTGGGTTGATGGATCGTGAGATGGTTCAAGGGGCAGCTGCGGTACTGTCTGGACTTGTCCTCTGAAAGCTGCCAACATAATTGCTAACAAACAACAAAATCATTAGCCTCCAGGAGAAGCCTATTTGACGATCCTTTAATCAGTTTCATCAATGAGCAAAACCAATCTCTAAAATAAACAAGATAAGTGATTAGTCAGACGTCTTAAAACACATCATTCTGACCTCAACTTTGCATAAGGTGTGTCCTAAAACTAATCAGAGAGCACGTCCACCCACATGCGACAGGATGCACAAAGAACAAAAAGACGTGGGCCTCCATCCGGCTAAACACAGAAGCGCGGCTTTGGCAGAGAGCTGAACTGCCTACTATCAATATACCGGCTCTGCTGAGGAGTGAGAGCAACTTTAGTTCACACGAGCTGGGATGACTTTAAGGGAAGGCTGGGGGAAGGGAAGGCATGAGGGGGAGGGGGTAAAGAGGGTAGGGGTGGCCAGAGACGTGCCGACTGGCAAGTGGACCCGGCTCAGATTCCAAACATAGCGTCACATTCCACTTCCCCCCTAATGCCCCCATAGCAGGGCATGCCACTGCTTTCAGGAACCTGTCACTGACAAGCAACACACAACAATCAGAATCTCAGCCAGAGAAACATTGCTTGTTAATAACAGTTGCATAAAGATGGTAAACCTACCACTGTAAGTGATACTCCTGTTTCCCAGGTAGGACCATGCCTGGTATCACAAAAACAAAATAAAAATTCTAAATTATCTCATTCAAAAAGACTGAAACTCTGGAAAGTCAATAACTCCAAGACTGGCACAAACTCATGCATCCAATCTCAGTTAAAATGCCATCTAGCCTAGCTGTGGTAAAGCAGTTTCCTGCGGTATCTCATGCTGACCTGAAGCCAATAAATGACTGATGGTAAGAAGAATCCTCCAGAGACAGCTCCTGTCAGAAAGAGGCGCATCTGGCCTGGAAGACAGGGCCTGTCCTGGCACAGCGTTGCTTCATTTCAGACCTCTCTTTCCATCCCTGCCCTGCCAGTCTAAACATTCACTCTTGAATTATCTCCAGCACCTATTGTTTGGAGGGGGCCTGAAATATCACGATGGCATGCTAAGCGTATCAGCACAAGATTCCAGTGGTGTAGACAGAAACGACATGAAAGACATGAGACATGAGAACAGATTGACAAGCTTGTGGCAAGAACACTTGAATAACACTTCAGCAGAGCCATCCTCAGCCCTTCCCTGCATCTGCAGCCTCAGGCTATAGAGAAGAGTGCTGTGCCAGGAGGTTTGTGTGGGAGTCTGTGGGTGGGTGTCAAAAAGGTCAGGGGTTGAGCCGTCACAGGTATGGACTGTTTGACACCTATCCACTCTGCCTTCTACCCCCATCTCAAATTCCTGACCATGACCCCAATAAAAGTGTCACACATACAGGGTATAAAGTATCCAAATCTCCTTTGCAAACTTACAATTATCACAACAGGGCAGCAGAGCCATCCAAGCCCCCCGGACCCAACACCATTCATCACACCATCTTAGCATTTTTATTGTCCTCAATACATGTTTTCCAACATGTAACTTCATTTTGGCTTAATATAATTTGCTCACTTTTTTCAGGTGCGCACATAGACACACCTACACACCCACCCCACACACACACAACCACATTCCATCACTCCTAGCTCAATGACCTCTGACAGTTCATGCCCAGTTTGTGTGCGTGTGACAGCTCAAGCATGATGTATCTATGCCCTTAAGCGCAAACTCCAGTACTGCTGCCTCTACACAGAATTCCTGCCCTAACTGCACACATGCCTGTGCTTCAGGTAAAGGAGCCAGACAGTGTTTCACTCTTGCAGAAAAATCACTCAGATTAAAAAAAAAAAAAAGCCTGATTGCGTGATACTTTACCAGTTATTCTCACTGCTGTGCCTGCCACGTGGTTCTGTTCAATCATAATCTCTTTGTGTTGATCAAACGGAGTGTACTGTGAAATGGACTGATTCAGAATTTCTCACAGCTTTTTTTTTATTAGAAACCCTGGTATCTGCAACCAGTACTGTTCCTTTGTTCCACAATCCATGCATTTGTCTCAAGATTTATTTCTCGACCTAAGGATATTGTATAGCCCTAATAACAAGTACTGTATGTGTGTGTATATATGATAGACCAGGCATAGGTATATATAGATGACTATTTTGATTAAATAGTCAGGGCATTTGGTGAGCTAGTAATCTAGCATGTAGATATTCAACAAGTGCAGTTGAGAAGCAGATATGTCCTAATCCCAAATTCCAAGTAGAGGGTATTATGCAGCCAAGAGGAGTAAATCTACTGTGAGATCAGAAGCCTGACAGATAGAAGCCTTCTGAGTGAGCTCCTGAGTGTCTGATGTTAGAGCAGAGGAATGCATTACAGAAAGGAGAGGAGGCATCACCTTCTGTTGCATTGACTCAGCCCTGCCAGACAGAGCGCATTGCAGCACAATGGGGTGGAGCAGTTTGAAACAATGCAATGTACAACTGTTTGTCCATGTGCAACAGGTGGTGATGGTGGTGGTGGTGGTAGGAGAGTGAGGTGGAGGGGTGTGTTTTTCTCTGTCTCCATGGGAAAATAAGCCCATGTCAACAGAACTAGCAATACCCCAAAAAAGCAGTGTGTGGAGTTGATTAAAAGTAGAAAAAGACCTCTGTAAATGTAAATGCAAGATTCTACTTGTCAGCAATCTTCTTATTGTAAAAGCCTGAGGTGCTACTCAGGAATTGTTTGAACACTTTTTTGTGTTGGTTACTACATGCTTGCTTATTTATGAGATACTATTATATGGCGATTACACTATTACAAAACCCTAAGAAGCCATGAAGAGTTCAAACTGGGCAGTAAAATTACTCACAACCATTGTGTTTAGGACTTGCACTATCTCCAACTAGGCGTTGGAATCACCAGAGAGCTGTCAGTATAATATGTTGATATTTGAGCCACAAATTGATAATATTGAAAATCCTGATATTATGCTACGCCTTAAAGGGGCATTAAGTTAACTTTTATCAACTTCTATCAGCAACCAAGAATTGCACCAAGAACCAAGAATCTTTGGCACAGCTTAAGGTGGCCTCTAAGTCAGGCTCGGTATCAAGAACTGTTTCCCTTTTAGTCCCAGTTCCAGTTCCAAATTTCCCAATTCCTTGGAATCGAGAAGCTCCTGTATTATTGAATCCTCTTATCGATGCCAAGAAAATAATGCTCAGCTGGATGGTGTCTGTTCCAACAGCTGCGCAACACACTTTTGGGACTTTTAGTGTACCATTCAATGGAAACAATGACGTATTTCACTGTTAGGGCACTCCATTAAAGCTGTATGCAGGCTTTTCCCCCCTAACAATTTATATAATAGGAATCAATATGGGAATCAGTGATCAAATCGATAAGGAGAATCAAAATTGACATTGAAATCTGTAATATCCTAACGATAGTCAGCCCTACCTGTAAATCACATAAATAATAGTGTCACATTTAGAGTTACAGAGAATAGAGTTTCAGAATAGAGGTCCATCCGAAATATCTAGTGAAGAGGTAATATTTCACAATGCAAAATACTGTAATAATAATACTTCTTTGTCATCATTAAGTCACTGGTATTGATCAACAACCCTATCAAACCCCCACAGATATATTATGGTCATTTTGCGCTTTTGGGCAGTAAAAATCTTAGTTATTGCACCTTATTGTGACCGTATTGTATTGTGATTTGGTTTGATGTGATGTGATTTAATGCTATGATATATTGTGATTTATCATTCTTTATCAATCAATATATCAATTTTCAACATCACAATACTGGACTACACATAATACCCAATTGTCAGGGAAAGTATTGCAATTTTATATTGAAGCTATATTACTGAACTGACCAGAAATAGCCCTATCAAAATGCATCAAGGAAAACTCTGCATCTGAGTGCGTCAGTGCCTGCGTCAGTAGGCATGTGCCCACTGATTGGCATTTCTATGTATGAATTGATGGCAAAGGCCTTGAAAAGGTGAATAGATCCCGAGTTAACCCCCACAATCTTTTCCACATCGGAGCTCCAGATTTAGGAGGCACTACAGTCCAACAATGACCCGTGATCCAGTCTCCAAGCCAGACTGCTACTGCTAACTAGCACGAGGTAGGCCGCTAGCAGGGTTGTAAATATCTGCTGGGTTGGCCTGGCGCCTGGGGCAGCCTAGCTAAAGACAGTCACTTACATCACCTCTTCCATCACCACAGCAATAGCTAGGGACATGCCTAATAGCCAATCATATCTCTAGGGGTTGGAGTCGGACCATGCCAGCTGCACTATATGAACGACTCTTTATTACCTCAGTGGCTTGCACAGACTCTCTAAGGGGCAGGGGCGCACCACTGTGGGGCCCCACCATACACACACACACACAAAAACAAACACAAAAACAACCAATAAAAGGTACTTCGACACTTGATAGGCCAATTTTTCCTCAACAATTTCCTTAAACATCGGTGTCAATTTGTGCCACTCCAAATTTTGTGAAATACATATTCAAAAGACTTCATACCTCATTTAGGATTAAAGCCTCGCCGTTTCTGGTATTTTGTGACGTGATAATCATCTAGTCTGTGAAAGTTATGTCTGTGGAAGTTATGTAGTGGAGCCATTGTACCAGTAAGGTCAGAGAAATTCTGATTCATCTTACAACAAAACAGTGTAAATATTAAGTAATACCATGGTCTACAAATAAAATCTACAATGTCATGTGGATATTTTAACAAATAGGCCACATAGGAGGTCACGCAACACATTTATTGTCTATTTGAACCGAGGGTCAGGCAACTTCCTTTGTGAAGACATTCCTCTCACAATAGACCAACACAGAACCACTACAGAGGCAAAGTGGGGAGTCATATCTTACAGCATCATGCTTGGTTGTAGCTGAATGTCTGTTCAGCAGGTGGGCTGGTGTCAGGGGCAAGCGGAATGTTTTCAGTCTGAGACTTGGTGTGTGTATGTGTGTGTGTGTGTGTATGTATGTGTGCGCTACTTAAGCATTTTCTCACCACCACATTACTCCACCTCTCTATTTGTATCCATTTATCCCGTGAAAAGAGAAGGCCAGGTTACTTTCAGCAACGTTTGAAAAGAATCAAACCTTTGTGAGCATCTGAGAGCGCAGAAAGGATGTCACACAATACAGCCTTGAAGAATTCTAACACAAAAGGGGGCGACGGGTGCATGTTAAACTTTCAAACCAACTTCAGTGGGTGGTGGACCCCAGAAAGAGTGGATTAAGTTCCAGGGGAGTTATTTCTAGAGACAAAATGGACTTTGTGGATGCCTCGTCTCCCCTGTCTGACAAAATAAAATAACTGAGATGCAAAACCTACAAGCAGAACCAGACTCATCACGCTAACCTGACCTAGAATCATATCATCTGAAACCTTTCCACCTTATCACAAAGCACACTGAGGCATTCACAGCTAAGGATCTTGCACTTATTATCAACTCCTACAGTTGAGAGCAAGCACCTCACACCCTGAATTATAGCCCGCTGAGTAAATAACCACCTATATCATAGATAAGCACAACATGGGATTATCCATTCAGAGCCCAAAAGCCACCACATAGAACTCATGTACCTTGAATCAACCCAATAATAATACATCACCCATAGGAATAATCTACAGTGTTAAAACAATAAGACAACTTTCACATAAAAATGCCAAGCAATCCCTTTCACATCCACTCAATCAAGGATCTCATGAACTTCATTCAAACTAATAATGTCCAAGGACCTGACACCCACCAGTCAGAAGCCTTTCAGTCTCATCAGATGGGAGACAGTAAGCCCTGGCATGTTAGCCTCACATGGTCTACTCTAGGCTCACTCAGGCAGATAAGCACATGCGGTCAGGGCTCCTAAAATACATTCCCCAGAAAAAAGGAGTGACTGGTAGGCAGATACGTGGTGTAAATGTTTACAAGAACAATGGGTTGCCTTCTGTGTCCTGTAAATAGTTTAACAAGGGCAAATGTTCCTGGAAAGGTGGCCTGTGTTTTGGGGAGTGGGGAGAGATGTGGCATAAACTTACATTGGGATGGGCATGGAACGTCTGAGTGGTCCTTGACATGTGAATCTACTTGGCTGAACAAAAAGGGAATGGAATATAGCTACGTGAGGCAGAGTGACACTTAAAGAAATTTGTTGAAATCCAAATATTTAATTGGGCAAAATTAGTTAAAATAAGGTAGAAGGCTCCAATAAATATCAGCTTACATTCAAACTGACTAACTTCATTGCTCTGGAAATAAACAAGCTATAGCTACAGCATATATTGGCTTAATCTGCTATAAAGGAGCCATTTGAAACCCCTCAAGGTCATTTCTGGACACAAGGTGGGATTTGTCAAGCCAGAGACCTAGGACTAATCCAGAAGTGATTTTTGAGCTGCAGGCTATTTTGAGAGTTTTCTTGTGTACAAGAACGCTCCAAAAATTAATTTCTCACAGTTTCAGTGTAATCCCTCTGAGGAACTATTTTACTTTTAGACAGATTAGTCTAGCATTGCACTAAAGCTTAATCAAGCTTCAAACAAGCTGTTTTATAGAACCGAAGGAAACAGCTCCGTCAAAAAGAGCCTCTCTCTTTGAACCTTACCATTTAAACATAAACATCGACTGTGCCATTATCTAATATATCCGCTGAGAGAGATGGAGATAACACAAGCAGAGGCACCTGTGTTGGTCTTAAAAGAAACCACAAAACCTATTCAACTGGATCCAGCCCACACATTTCAGTGACTGCATCATCTATCCTGTGAATTAAAAAATCTACAAAGCTATCAAAGCTTCACAATGAACAGTCTCTCTCAAACAACATGGCAATTCTATCCATGCCTTGAAAATGCATGAGTGTACAAGAACACATACTTAAACTTAGGTATACACCTAAGCAAAAACTCATATCAAAGCCTAAATCTTAAGCAATTAAAATGCTCTAGACACAGGCAGCCTTTATCAATAAGTCAAGCTGATATTTCAGCCACCTTGTTTGGGCCTTTTCTCTCCATGGGAGTGTTTTTCATGTATAGAGGGGTGCTTGCAAAAGCAATTATCTTTTGGCAGCTACTGAGAATGCTGAGTTTGCTGCACTAATAAACCACAGGTTAAGATGCTGCCAAGTCATAAAGTTCGAATTAGTAAATCACAAATATCTGAAAGCATTCTTCCACTGAAATCACCCGCATAGCAGGGCTCTTCTCAGTGACTATTTTGTATTGTTGCAAATACAGGCTCACAAGAATTTTTTTTGTTACTGCAAAAAAAACATTTGAGTACTAAAAACAACTATATGACCTGAAGTGCAGGGGTGGCAGGTGAGCGGTGTCTACAGTCTTACTGGTCACAT
>OOFE01018781.1:10150-54360 GCA_900323365.1 Monocentris japonica | reverse complement strand
CCATACCGAGTTACAACTAGCGCTAGGGTTTTCATTTCTGCTGTCCACATTGTCCCTAAAGATTCACAATGAAAGCAAAGTAAACAGCAATGTTTTGAAACAGCAATGTTGACCTAACTGACTTCTTCTTTCTCTTAGTAATGCGTTTGCTCTCTTAGTGACTTGCACAGCAACAACTGGTCATCATGACTCATAGGCAGGAGGGTTCTGTGTCCCAGCATTGTTATCATTCCTCTAATCAGGCTAGTCTCTTACACGCATGTGTCACTGAGGGAGTGATAAGCAACCAGGAACTAGCTGTGTAGGTAAACGAAACAGGACTAGCAAGGATCTCGGACTGAACAAGTTGTGAGTGTCTCACAGGACTCCACATGGAGCCTACAAATCTACAGGTATGATGATGATTTATGATTTCCACTGAATTTCCTCAAAGTTGACGATTCCATGTGTTCTTTGCTTATTGTGTGTGAATATAGATGACAGAGTGTAAAAGTTGAGGGGCCTCAGAGAACACTGAGTGTATCATAATCACTGTATGTAGTGAGACAGGTTTCATTTTTACAGTATGATTATTCTAAGAAAAAGGTTGCAATGTTGTGTGCATAATGCAAATTGTCTGCTATTTTCTCTTAAATTGTCAAAGAAAGTGCAGGAACCTCTGTGCCAACACTTCTTCACTGCAAGAGCTAAATGAACTCCCCCCCCCCAAAAAAAAACTCCTCCAAAAATAGTGTTTCACATCAAGCCCACATATTCAATTGCAGTCTGAGAAATACGATTAATTCACAATTAATTCCATGATCTGATCAGGCACTTTCATTGATTAACTATAGAGTTAAAGCCAACAAAGTCCTTATTAACAATTTAGGTTTTAGCTAGATAGCTAATAATCAGTGTATGTCCTCTTTTTGTAGCACTGTTGAATGGGGAATATTTATTGTTTATGTTTACTTATCTATGCTTGGTCAAACAGCACTAAATGATAATGGCTTTTTCATTAGTTTTAGCAGAGGTGGATTTGTTTTCTTGTGGATTTGTTTTCTTGCGGTCCTGCGGTGGTCCACCACCGCAGAACCGCAGAATGACACTGTAGCAAACAATAATGCAATTTATGGGATACTGAGGTGTTGTGAATCTTTGCACATTGAGTTTGTGGTTCCCAGACTCTGTGGAGTGACCATTTGCTATGACTATATTGCTGAAATATTAATTCATTTTCTGTTCTTTCAGAAAGCTATAGCCATAGCACAGAAAGCCTCACAAGAGGACCAGGCTGGGAACTATGAGGAGGCTATCCGCTCCTATGAACATGCTGTCAAGTACTTTCTGCATATTGTAAAACGTATGTTACGATGGCTGGAGAGGAAATGGATCTAATGTCATACTAAAAGACCACGCATACATAAACTGAGATACCTGTATAGATGTCAGGTCATCCTCGCTGTCTGTGCATCTCTTCAACAGACTTAATACAACTATGACTGTTTGTCACTGACTGATAGATAATTTATCATCCACAAGTGAATTTACTGATGAATCTGTCAATAGCATTGTGTGTGTGTGTGTGTGTGTGTGTATGTATATGTGTGTGTGTGTGTGTGTGTGTGTGTGTGTGTGTGTGTGTGTATGTGTGTGTGTGTGTGTGTGTGTGTGTGTGTGTGTGTGTGTGTGAATTTTAAGTTGTGATAAATGTCTGTTATAAACAACATTTTACATTACAGAATACTATTACAGAAATTCTATCCCTCCCATCAGGTGAACCCCAGGGTAAAGATGGCAACCAGAAGATCAGGGATAAATGTAAACAGTACCTGGACAGAGTGGAAGAACTACAGGAATACCTAGTAAATAAAGAGGTCACAAATAAATTAAATACATAATATTTTTCCAAGCACACATTATTTGATAAATTTCCATGAATATAACTTATGAACTGTCATAACCGCCTTCACACAGCTGGATGTGTTGCAGTATCGGTGGATTAGACCAACTACTAGCTGCTAAAAAGCTAAAATGCTCATTCCGATATTCGAGGCGAAGGTCTCAATGTCAATTTAAATTATTAAATTGTCTCCAAAAACACTCACCTTGTTTGGACTGGGTGCGTCTTGACGTAATGACATTCCGTGCACGCTAGTGTCGACTTTTCAATGCGGAAGTTTCCTCCTCGGTCTTATTCAACTACGATCACCATAAAGAAAACAAGCTACCCGACTAAGCTTGTTTATCAAGTTACCCATTGATCTTTGGACTGAAATCTAAAAAATCGTATCTAGAAGCTATTTAGTTACCGCTGTATTATATTCGTTTCGATCATTGGACAAGTGATCAGCCCTTATGGCTGCCAACAATAATTTACAGGTAAGTTGGACAGCTAACCCAACCCTAGCTAAATTAGCTAATAAGCTAACTAAGCTAACGTTAAACAAAGTTAGACCTACCCAGGAATAAACTGATAGCGCGTCCTGCATTGGCTGGATACGTTTTGTTGGTTGGCGTTAGCTATTATGCCCTTGTTTCCATGGAATAAAGTAACGTTAACGTTAGCAGCTAAGTTAGCTTGGCTAGCTAAGCTAAGGTTAGTTCAGCAGATAACTTAGCCAACGGCAACGTTAAAGGGCCAACCTAAGAGATGGCCCCGTTCACTATACTTTTCATTGCATTAAAGCAAGCTACAAATAATAGTGTTGTGACTAACAGTATGTTTGATTCTTATAGGCCAGACAGTAATCACACTTGCTAGATAGCGTGAGCTGTCTTGACTAAAATCCAACCAGCTAGCCAGAAAGCTAGCTAAGAAGATAACTGGTTTTCTTTAGCCTCCAAGACATCTACGTATGCAATAGTAACGTTAAATTCTGTATAGATTGTGTCACTCAAACGTGATGTAGCTAGTTAACCAAAAGTTATTCTTTTAACTATCTAGTTAAGCTATAGGGAAGTGAAACAAAGTGACTATGTGCATTCAAAGTCAGATCATCCCAGGCAGACTAACTTCAGTGTCTAGTAACATCACTCAGGTGCAAATCTGATCTTTACAGAAATGTAATTTTGTGTGTATATATATATATAAAAGATTTTTGGCCTATCATTGGTTTCTAGACACAACCATTTGAGTATTTGTCATATTCTATTGTGTTTATTAATGCCTTCTTCATATACGTATGATCAAATGTTTATTTTGTGTCTATGTCTCCTGTCTGTGATGTCTGTTGTGCCACTTGATAATTCAGAGTTAGTGATTAATCTTCTGTTGCTGTCTATTACCTCTCTGGCTGTTGTTACCTGCAGTTGATGTTAGGTTTTTGTTTGTTTGTTTTTTAGAAAGCCATTGATCTTGCCAGCAAGGCAGCCCAGGAGGATAAAGCTCAGAACTATGAGGAGGCCCTGCGTCTCTACCAGCATGCTGTCCAGTACTTCCTCCATGTAGTGAAATGTAAGCCATAAGACAATACACTGGCATTTAGGGTATTGTCTTCTCTTTTGTTAATTTGTTTGGCAATTTGTTTCTCATAATCTGATAATCATGTCATCCCTCTTTGACATGCTATTGTGGCCCTAATGGAACATGTTCTGATAAGACATGTGTAACTAAATAAAATAATTGTTTGAAAAGACTTGTATGTGATTTTAAGAGCAGTCATTTCACATCCCCACTGGCACTGCCAGCAAATGCTAACAGGTTTGTAGTGTCTATTTCTTGGGAGTAAAACCTTGAGCCTTAAAACTGAAGGGGGCTGAACAGGTGTTCAACACAATGAGCATCTAAAAACCCTTAATTGTCCCTTTAACAAAATGTGTGTGTACCATTTATTTTTATTTTTGTGCTCATTCCTGACAGATGAAGCCCAGGGTGACAAAGCTAAGCAGAGCATCCGGGCAAAGTGTGCTGAATACCTGGACAGAGCAGAGAAGCTGAAGGAGTATCTGAAGAAGAAAGAGAAAGCTCCTCCTGCCAAGCCTGTCAAAGAGTCGCAGTCTGAAGACAAAGGGTGTGGTTTTGGGTGGGGCTATGGGTTCAACCTGTGCACACATTGTCATTCAGAGCTGGCTGGAATGTGATGGGTCAAGTTGAACTTGACATTCACTTAAACAATGTTTCCCTTGAAATAGAGGAAAATTCCTTTTTTTATATAATTTCATGTTTGTGCATTTGTGTCCAGGAATGAAAGTGATGAAGGTGATGATCCAGAGAAAAAGAAGTTCCAGAATCAGCTCTCAGGTTAATAATAATATGCCTACTGCAGCCATTTTCCTGTTTTGATATGACATCAGTTGACACAATATTTGTTTTATTTGTATGAATTAGTTACAAGCAATCTGTCATAATTGTAGCATAATTGTCATCTAGTTATCTGCGTGTATTGTTTTCCCCAGGTGCAATTGTTATGGAGAAGCCAAACATCAAATGGAATGATGTTGCTGGTTTAGAGGGAGCCAAGGAGGCTCTGAAAGAAGCTGTTATTCTTCCCATCAAATTCCCACATCTATTCACAGGTACGTGAATAATATCAGACTGAAATAGGAAGTTCATCTCAAGAGTTTACTATGAAATAAAAGAAGTAAACATCTGTGTTGCGTGTGTGTGTGTGGGGGGGTGTCAGGCTATAATACTGGTAATACATCAATGAGGGACTGATACTATTTTGGTCACATTCCATAACCAGTAAAATAGACAATTTGTCTCTTGTGCTTGTCTGGCAGGAAAGAGAACACCATGGAGAGGGATCCTGCTCTTTGGACCCCCAGGTACAGGAAAGTCCTATCTGGCTAAAGCTGTGGCCACAGAGGCCAACAACTCAACCTTCTTCTCCATCTCCTCCTCCGACCTTGTCTCCAAATGGCTGGGAGAGAGTGAAAAGTGAGACATATTATTAGTAATTCACAGAAGCATGGGCTGTGTATACAAATATGCTCCAGCCAGCAGCACATGGCTATTGAATTTTTTGAATGCTTTCTTTCTGCTTCCCAGGTTGGTGAAGAATCTTTTTAGCCTTGCAAGGGAGAACAAGCCTTCTATCATCTTCATTGATGAGATCGACTCCCTGTGTGGCTCAAGAAGTGAGAATGAGAGTGAGGCTGCTCGTCGCATCAAGACCGAGTTCTTGGTTCAGATGCAGGGTGAGTCTGATACTTGTGATTACTGGAGGTTGATAGCCTAGAACTAATATCACATACCTGGTCAGACAGGGATAAAATGAATATTGCAGGCTCAGTATTATTGTCTGCTTAACAGTTTCTGCAGCTTACAGTAGTAAAACATAGCTCAGGATCTGCAATTTATTTATTCATCTCTTATTTAAAGCTGCATTATGTAACTTTTTTTTCTGTAAAAATACAAGCGCCTTATCAGTCTAGTTTATGAAGTGGGGTTGCGACAGAGAAGACTGACCCATCCCCCTTCATTGAGCTGCTGTAGATTCACTCCATTCGCCCCAATGAAGTTTTGGAGTTTGGTCGGTACACTGGCAGAAAGGTTTTCTCTGTGCACAGGAAGTAAGGAATCAAAACATCCGAGCCGAACGCACACCACTCCAAAACAGTAGTGAGAGAGCTAGCGCTTCAGCTATCACTACTGAAAACTGGATTTACAGTAAGCAAAGACGACTGAAGCTGCAAACAAAGCTGCAAACAGTTACCTCTCACTGCCACTTGGGGTCGCCAACAACTAAATTACATAATGCAGGTTTAAAAAGAGTTTTCTGCAATATTCTGTGGGAATGAGTGAACATGAAAATAAAATTGTCATTTAAATTGAAAATGGGTGTTTATGCATTAAGTCAAGCAACCCAATTAGTTTCAGCTCTTTCTGTAGCATAAATGTTCACTGGAATCAGAGTGAACAGAGTCAGAGTTATTGATGGCTGTGAGTCAGTGCTGCAGTGGCTTGGGTGCCCACGGGCACTGGTGGGCAAACTTCAAACATTTAGTCTATGGTTCTCACAGTATGTGGCAGCAAACCCTGTCAGTCTGAGTGTTCATTGTTGGATCACCCTGTACATAGGCCCAGGGGTTGGCACAAATCCAGATGAGTGTCCACTGTTGCCTTAGGCTACATTTCATAGTACGGCAGCAGATGGAGACAGACTCTCAGCTTGTCTCTACCCACTCACTTAGCACTAACTTAAGTGTCTGCAATAGGTTATAATATCATAGTGGATAGTTAGTGTAGCAAAATAAAAAAGATAATTTTAGTAATGCTGTTGTTTTCCATAACATTCAAATAGCTTGCATTTGAAAGTGAAAGTAAATTATAGATGGAGGAAGCAATGCAGCTGAATCTTCAAAGGAATATTTCCCTGTGTATAGTAAAGGAACACTATGCTTTATTCATCTGTAATGGGATTCATGTTGTGGAAGTATGCAAAGCTTTAGTCAAGGGCTCACTTGGGCAGACATCATACACTCATCACACTGTGGGTTCAAGTCGAGATAATAGTAACCTATATTGTATTGTTCTTTAAAAGTACATCTGACAAAAAAAACTTTATTTGTGCACTATCAAAGGCCTGTCCTCCACTGTTCCGTATTATAGACTATTGAACTTCCTCTTTGAATGCATGATTTAATTATCAGTTCAGAATATGAACAGACTCTGTTGGGCATTGCAGTAAGAGAAACATTAAAACTATAGCCTGCAGCCCATTGTTTTTACTCTTTGGCTTAAAGGACTAAACCTGCCATTCAGTGCCAAATGAATGTTTCAAGTTACCATGACTTTAATTGAAGTTTTAGTGATCTTCATTGTTCCTCAAAGGGAGAGTTCACCTAAAAACAAAGCTGGTTAATTATGCCAGTAAGCTCACACATATACTTGAACGTGAACTGTAAATGGTCTTGCACAAATGCATTTGTTTTGAGAGCTACTGAGAGTTAATTAGTTCCAATTAGTCCTCAGAGTAATTTCATCTAGAGAAAAAGGTTTTAATGCCTCAGTGAGAGAGATACTGTCTGGAAAATATAGTTTTTCATGTTAGAAAGTTGTTTGTGTATATATATGATCAAGTATAAAGACCAAGCACATAAAAAATCAGAAATTCCTCTTTCTCACATTGTGAATACACATGGAGCAGCATGGTTGAGTAAAACAAAATCTGGTCCCCCACTAATAGATAGACACTGACACTTTCAGATTTGTCTGTCTCTGCTGTCAACAGACAGTGAAACAATAAGAATAATAACTTTGTAACGCTAACACGCTCAAAGACAGGCTGGTAGATGGCTAGCTGTATCTTGCAAGCACCTGGATGGCCTGTTTGTGTCTATGTGAGACGTAGACGTTTCAGCACAAGCCATCAGTGCATCCCAACTTCTGCCTTCACAGATTTATGGAGAGCTGGAGGGATCACTTAGTCATATTTGTTAACACATCATAGCACTGAATTGTTGTTAAGACATTCTTATGCCTGAGTAGTTATGTGCTTCTATCTCCCTAACTCTGTTGCTTTTCAGGAGTGGGGAATGACAACGAGGGAGTGCTGGTACTCGGGGCAACAAACATCCCATGGACTTTAGACTCTGCCATCAGAAGAAGGTAATTGTTATTATTTAGCTAAACTATTAGTAAACATGTTGTCGTTCTTCTGTGCTCACTGTACCGCTATCATACCACCTCAGATTTGAGAAGAGGATCTACATCCCCCTGCCTGAAGAGCATGCCCGCTCCTTCATGTTCCAGCTCCACCTGGGCTCCACCCCTAACAGCCTCACTGACTCTGACTTTGTCACTCTGGGAAAGAAGACAGACGGATACTCAGGGGCAGATATCAGTGTCATTGTCAGAGACGCACTCATGCAACCTGTCAGAAAGGTCCAGTCAGCGACCCACTTCAAACGGGTATGTCTCCAAAAACATCAATATGTCACTATCTTATGCTTCAGTGTAATGTAGAGTGGTTGACTCAGTGGTTGGCTCAATTGTGTTTTTCCCTTCTTATGTTTATGTTATGTCAGGTACGAGGGCCATCGAGAGACAACCCCAACATGCTTGTAGATGACCTCTTGACCCCTTGCTCACCTGGGGATCCCAATGCTGTTGAAATGACATGGATGGATGTTCCTGGGGAAAAGCTAATGGAGCCTGTTGTTTGCATGGTAAGGGTACAAAAATACTTGCTTTTCCCTCACTCCAGAGGTAATATATCTAAATGTGTTCAAAATCACTGTTGAACATCTTGTAATGTCAGTTTTCATTATTTTCAGTCTGACATGCTGAGGTCTCAGTCGAACACAAAGCCAACAGTTAATGAACAAGATCTGGACAAACTGAGAAAATTCACAGAGGACTTTGGACAGGAAGGCTAAGTGGGATATTTGAGCCAAGCCAAACCAAAGCAAAGGAATTGTGATAGTGAAGTGCTCTTCCTCTCTCTTACTGTCTTTCTCCCCCTCTCTGTCTCCCTCTCACCCTAACCATTCACCAGTTCTACTGGTGTATCACAAGTGGGCCACATGACTGCTGTATTAAGCCAGTCTGTTGGCCACACAAGGGGTGGAAGACATTGTTTTGTTTGATGTCCTCTGTTGTTCAAAGAGGATTTAAGACTTTTCATCTGCAGCATTTCTACAGTTGACCTGATAAAGAATCAATTGAAAACCTCTTGGAAATTAGCAAGCATTGTTTTGGTTGGTTATGGGTATGCACTAAAACCAAAAGGCGTTGTTGAGCAGAATTCCTAAGCAACTTAAGGCAAATCTCATTATAGACATACACAATATTGCAAAACACTATTAAAATCATCAAGAGATATGTCAGAATTTGATTAATTTATTTCAAGTTAGCATTAGCCCACATATGCCTGACTTAGCTATTATCTGAACTATAATTTTAATTTCCTGTCTATTCAACTTCTGTTGGACATCCCACTAGACTGTAAAAACTGCCTATATTGCTCCTCTATTTTGTATCATTAAGATAAAAAGCATTTTATAGTAAATACTTTGGAAATGTATAACTCTTGGGCTGGGGAGAGTGAAACTAACAATGCATGACATTGATCTTTCATGAGTTTGTATGATTTTTAGTGGTGTAATATAAGCCTTTGTAGTCATAAGGTGATGGACATGATACAGGCTTGAGATACAGACAGACACTCAGGATTGGAGCTGCATGGGGCCACTTTTTTATTTTTCATCCAATTTCCTGTCAAATGACAATTGTATTTGTTTCCTGTCATTTGGATTCCAAAAGGCTATGAGGATGTATCACCAAAGGTGCCAGACCAGCATTATTTTATAGTTGTCACAGACTCAAATTAGTTTTGAACTTGCTATATTCCTCAGCACATTAAGACCTTCCACAACCTACATCTTTCCATTATCACATCTCTGTGTAAGGCATTGCTGATTATCTTTAATACAAACTAAAACAAAAAAACTAAGCCTTATTAAGATAAAGTCACAGTTTGAGTTTTGAAGAAACAAGGCTGAGGTGCTGATGAAGTTGGACACTGATGGATAAATCATAATTGTGTACATTTTACGTCACTGGAATGCAGCTCCAAGCATGAACCATATGTAGCCATTATAAGTGGCAATGTGCACCATGTGCCTTCTAGACAAGATTATTTTTCTTTTGTTTATTTCTAAATTGGAAGTCATACTGCTATATATATTGGGTGCTTTGTCACTATTGATAAGAAATGTATAATACATGCACATTTCATGTAAACTCCCTTAGAGATTGTATACAACTGTACTCTTGATCTTAAGGTGTTCAGAATATCAGTCTTTCACGTTTTGGAACATCTCATTTTACTGTAAATGTCCTTAGATATCGCCAACTGTTGAGCCTTTTCTTCATGAAGAGGTCACCAGTGCATCAGATTTTCTGTTTTTCATTTCCATAAAATGTAAATAAAAATAATACATCACAAGAAGCTCTTAACTTATTTTTTGTTTTAAGAAAATCATGACTTGTCACTGGAAAGTAATTCCAATGTGAAATTTAGGTAGATGTGAGCAGGATGATCCCGCAATAAGGATTGCAGTTGACAATATTAGTGTTTCATGGTGTCAGCCTCATATCAGTCACAGACCTACTGGTTGAGGTGTGCAAAACAAAACGGGTACACTTAAAAATGAGGAAGCGGAGCGTTGCATTTTGGGAAATGTGTCCATGTACGTTCAAGCCCCGGTAGGATCACAGGGAAATTGTGTAGGCTGCGAACTACAACTACCTAGTGCCGCTGTGTAGCCTCCGTTCAAAGTGCACAGTTCGATTTGTTTTGGTTTATGCAGAGTGCGCTTTGTCGTAGAGAGCCAAGGTCCAGCACGGTAGTTTATCTTGGATGTTAGACCTCGTTGACTCACTGCCAACTACTGCTAGAACTCCTCCTCCGATATTTCTGTTTCGCCACCCCTTCCAGGGCCGCCTGCCTCTTGCCTCCGTTATTCGCCCCCAGAAGCTAGCCAGATAGTTAGCGAACAAGCTAACGACTGCCAGGTTCACCCATGTCCTCTGAAGAAGGATTGAGTTCAACGATCACGGATTGGCTTTTTATCAATTCCTGGTGGCTTCTTCTGCCATTCATTATGCTACTCGTAGTTGCAGCATTTATCGTTGCCTTCGTGTTGCTGTTATATATGATATCGCCTCTTATTAGTCCCAAACCTCTGAAACTAAACGGGGCCCACGTCGTGGTAAGTGAGCAAAAAAAGCTAAAGGGTTGTGCTTCTTGGCTAGGTAGATAGCTAGCTAACATACTGCTCGATAGCTAGCACTAGCAGCTTTAGTCCACGTTTTCAAAATAACGTCATCTCTCTATATGAAGCACTTACAAATCAACAGTTCTATAGTTAATCAGCAATGTTTTTTCTGCGTGCATTCGAGCATTAAGTTAGTCATCTGTCAACAATGTATGACACGCCCACAAATTAATTAACGTTACAGGTAAATTAATAACTAGGTTGAAGTTATTTCACTTTGCAGATATGCTATCACCATCTCATAACAAAAAGAGACAATTATCTTGCACAACTGCACATTTATTAATTACAAATATTTTTGTTTATTTATGAAAGTATTAATGCCATAGATTTTGTTTAGTTACCGTCCTATCTGTGTTGCACTCAAGCTATGCCTCACTAAAACCTTGTGTTTGACCTCTGCTTCTGCTCACCCTTTCCATCTTCAGGTGACAGGAGGATCAAGTGGGATTGGGAAGTGCATTGCAATGGAGTGCTACAAGCAAGGAGCTTTCATTACATTGGTGGCCCGAGATGAGGTTAGCAGAAACCCCACAGTGAATTTCAACCTTTCGTTTGCTTTGTATCGACCATAGTCCTAACCGGCTTGTTGCTGTAGTCAACTCATTTGTTGCCCAACACAGTAAAACAGAATCTAAAGTTTTGTTTGCTCCTCATAGGAGATGCTCCACTGTTGTGTAAAATTACATTACTGTGTGTTTGCCTATTATTTAGCAATACAGTAGAACCTTGTTTATCCGAACCTTAGACTTCTAAACTGACAAGCTCACTGAATGTCCATAATGACCTAATAAGCAAATAGTTTGTTGATTGTCTGTAATTGCTGGAATGTATTGCTACATTTAACAAAAATAAATAAATTCCAAATTAGAATTTACAAAATAGTTCCTGTGTGCAAGCACACATATTTTGAATACAATTTTCCTTACATGGTCAATGTATTTCAGAGTTCCAAACATTTTGTTCTCCCAAGTAACATCAACTACCTAGAGATATGGATCAACAAGGTTCAAATGTAGTACATTTTATTTGTTTATTATCGTTTGCCCAGCTTTGTGTATAGAAGATGTAACATGCATGATGGTTTTTCCTCAGACTAAATTGGTTCAAGCAAAGAAAGAGGTGGAGAAATGTGCCATAAATGACAAGCAGGTATGTTTGTATGTATTTCAGTAAAAGACTTTGAGACATTGTCATATAGGACGTAACAGCTCATGCTTTTTTGCATAAGACCTTGTACAATCTCCTGCACTCAGGTGGTGCTCTGCATATCAGTGGATGTTTCCAGGGATTATGGTCAGGTGGAGAGTGTGATAAAACAGGTAATTTTACCCACTTAGCTACAGTGGACCATCTCTCATTCTTTTCATTATTCAACACTGAAGTCGGGTTATTGACTGCCTTTTTTTCCCTGTCGTGCAGGCTCAAGAGAAGCTGGGGCCTGTGGATATGTTGGTGAACTGTGCTGGAACATCCATTTCTGGAAAGTTTGAGGAAGTGGAGGTAGATCGCTTCAAAGTAAGTAACCCATGGTTATCAAAAAAAGTTGTTCTCAACAAACCCACAAAAAGTTTTACCAAAAACATGCACAGCTCAGATTACAACCTGAAAAGTAACTATCAAGCGTCTGAATAGTGCTAATTCATCTCAAAATGCCATATGTTTACAAGTTGTATTGGGTAGGATACCTCTTGAGCTCTCCTGAATTCTAGTGCTCTTTCAAGAGAATTTTGATACCTTTATTTTATTCTTTTGTTCTTCTATGTAAAAGATGGCCAGACAAGGAGGCACACTTATTGGCACAGGGATAAGAACCGGACCTCCACAAGCCTAACAACCTAAATATGCACATGTAGGCTTGCTCTTTCACAATTGATGTGTTTTATGTATTAAATATGCAACAAGGAAGGAGGTTAGATTGCCGTCTGCCTCTGTAGAAGATTATGTTGCAGTATAAGGAGATTAGGAAGAGGTTAAATTCCCCATCCAATACCTTTTTATAGATTTGCTTTCATAGGGGATAGTATATTGGAGAGATTTGGTATCAGTATTCAGCGTGTGGAATATATTGTAGCTACACGTTTGCTGCCCCACACTGTGGATTACCTCATTATAACGTGTGCCTACGTGTGGCCTTGTTTCCAACAGAGGCTGATGGAAGTGAACTACCTGGGCAGTGTTTACCCAACGCGAGCTGTCATAACCACCATGAAGGAGCGAAGAATGGGCCGCATCATGTTTGTGTCTTCCCAAGCAGGCCAGATTGGCCTGTTTGGCTACACAGCCTACTCCCCATCCAAGTTTGCCCTCCGCGGCTTAGCAGAGTCACTGCAGATGGAGGTGAGTTTTGGCAGTCCTTGCCTTTTGTACACACAGATACCTATCAGCCAGCAAGCACATACGCAAATAAACTCCAGCATGAATCAAGTTCACAGTGCATCTACTTGAAATATTTTAGCATATCTCTGTACCATAAAATCTGCTGGTGCATGATGATGATGAGGAGGTGCATGTCACTGGTATTGTAGTCAGTAGGAGGATATTGGATGTTAGCAGAGTGGTATTAAAACAGTTTTTTTTCTACAGCTAAAACATCAAAAATATTGTGATACTTCAAATGTTAATTACACGTACAAGCATTGTGGATTCCCCACAGAGAGCATTAATGTTTCCTTTTATCTTAAAGACAAAGTTCTGTATTGTTTGAAATCAACTATCATGAAGCTGAAAGAGTTACAACATGTTGTTTAGTGAGTGTTGCTATTCTCCTCAAGATGAAGCCATACAATATCTATGTGACTGTGGCCTACCCCCCTGACACTGACACTCCAGGACTAGCTGAGGAGAATAAGACCAAGGTAAACATCATCGTAAAACAATACAGAAACAGAATTTCTTTACTGTTTTTCTCCCTATTTGAAGCTGTTGTCTTATTTGCCCTCTAGCCTCTAGAGACCAAGTTAATCTCTGAGACCTCTGGGGTTTGTCAACCAGAGCAAGTGGCCAAAATTATCGTTCGGGATGCTGTGGTAAGAGAGTCCATTGCCATTGACCCACCAGCCTTCTTGTTCAAGTTTTACTTAGTGAATTATTTTCCCACCGAGGAAGACAGATAATTTTATTTTATTTTTTACATCCTTGCCTATTTTTCTCTTTCCTCCCACAGCAGGGGAACTTTAACAGCTCTGTGGGTCCTGACGGCTACATGCTCTCAGCACTCACCTGTGGAATGTCACCTGTCACCTCCATCACAGAAGGCCTCCAGCAGGTACAGCCACCTCCTTGTCACAAGTCATTATTCCACATACTGTACTTCCTATTGTCACGGTGGCCTAGCCCTAGGAAGCACTCTAGGCCACGGTTTATAATGTAGGTTATGCATCTACCCTTGATTTGACCCCTGTACAGATTGTGACCATGGGACTCTTTCGGACCATTGCCCTGTTCTACCTGGGGAGCTTTGACAGCATTGTACGCCGCTGCATGATTCAGAGAGAGCAGTCGAAAGCAGCTGACAAGAGGGAGTAACGTCACAATGACACGGAAACGCCCCTCACCTGACCTCATCACAACCCCTCCCCTCCCTCCTTCACGTCCACTGGAGGACCCAGACCACCCCTCCCCCCCTTCAACGCTCCATACAAGTGCACAACCCTGGGCGGGGGGAAATTGCCAGGCCTTGTGTGCACTTGTGATATCAACTAAGCAGATGGGATGAAAGAAAATGGCAGATTTTTCCTATTTGCTTGTCCAGTGATGTAACTACTCTATAGACTTCACAGCCATTTTGATTTTTCTATCCTCTCAGAGCATTCCAGTGACTTTTTGGTTTAATGTGTGCACCTGCTTCTTTTGTGGGAGCAGCCTTACTAAAGGGGGATGAAGGCAGACTAAACATCCCACAGCCTGTGATTAAATTAAGGCCTTGTCAACAACTGACACTTTAGATATTGGGCCTCTCGGCCCCTACTCGCCCAATGTTTTTTTCCTTACAGAAGGGAAAAGTAATGGATAGCCTGTCCGACTGGTTGTGCCAAATATGGCCTTCCCACCAGGGGCTAGTGAAAACCAGAATGATAACGCTTACCTTTTGTCATGTTGTTGCATGCATCACAAAGATGGGTCCACCTTATCCAACTTTTACCTTTTTCCCAGAATAAGTCCCTTCTCTACCTTTTTGTCACAAAAGTCTTTGCTGGCAAAGCACCTTCCTTTTTGACTGACTAAGGTTTGTGTTTGAAACTAGTTGTGACCCTCAGCATTCTGTCTACGTTGAGGGATGTTTCGCTTGTGCTCTGTGCATTAGCTAAGCTGAAATGTGATATAACAGTACTCTGCAGTGATATGAGAGCCTGAGATGTTTATTTTATAATTTTATTAATGTGAAAACATAATTTGCTTCCAGAAAATTATAATCTTCAGAATTTATACATAGAGACTGTGTTTGGGCAAATAAGAATAATGGTTGTGTGTGGGCGGGTGGGTGCTGTGACTGAGCCGACCCCTGGGGAGAGAAAAGCCATTGGACTTTAATGTCTTGGGAATAAAACACCAAATTCTTTTCTCATTATCCCTCATTTCTTTGTATTTGACAGAAGTCATAGTAAAGCATGTATGGGTTAAAGCCATGAAGTCAAAAGGATGGGGAAAAAACACAAGCACTGGTGATGTCACTTTTCACCTGTGAATTTGACTTGATTCTGTACACGTTTTGTCTCTCTTACATTGCACGTGCATAAGGAAGCTTATCAACTGTACATGTGTTTTTATGTGTCGGTGCACATATTTAGCCACCCCAGTCAAGATCCAAGTGGGATCCATGTATTGATGGGGTGGTGTTAGTCAGGGCAAGGCAATGCAAGGGGCGTTACTTGCTGGTTCGAGCAATGTCCCTCTAGGCCTAGTGAGGGCGCTAGAGATTAGTTTTACATAAAGGCCAAAAGAGTAGAGGGACCAGCATCTTTCTGTGCAGGTAAAGTGTGGTCCCTGTGCCTCTGAATTTGACCTGGTGTGTCCCTGTCAGGCACAGTTGGGTGTTGATACCTTCCTGAATTACAATGTCAATTCCCACCTTGAAAATCTCATTGACTTTGTCAATTGACTTTGTCAATGTTTTGCTTTTAGCGGGAGAAAAAAATGACAATGAACTCATGCAAGTCTTCCTTTTGTCCATCACATACGGGGAGAATACTTTAAAACAAAGCATACAAATCAGAACGTAGGAATATTTTTTAAAAGTACACCAATATTTGAATGCCAAAATGTATTAAGACAATTTCTGTAGATGCAATGCAACTATTTGAGGTGTATGTTGATGTTGCTGCTCTGTTTATCTTAGAACTAGTTTGTTAATGCAGTGGAGCACTACCATTGTGGGGACCCATTCTAAGCCTTAAGAAGTGACGATTGATAAGCTAATGCTAAAAGAATGGACCTGTCCACAGAACCCACGTGTGGTTTACCAGTACATTTAATCTGAATTTCCTGTGTAAAATGCCAACTGTTTTGTGTATTTTGTCTATTCTAGTTTTTGTATGACAAAAAAGCCTTACTTAAATCCAAGATATGAAAGTGAGAATGGATGACTCATCTTTGATGATGTTCTCATTTGATATTGGTTGAAGGCACACTGTCCTGCACTCAATAGCTTTTCATAAATGTACATTTATTGCTTTCAGAATCACTCTTTGATCTTAAGGTAGCAACACGTAGTTCATAGAACATGTAGCTCATGTAAAAGCAGTTTTGTTTTAACACTTTAAGCTATGCAAATAAAGCCTATGCTCACAATATGTTAAAACATACAGTCAAGATGTATGATTTTTATAATGCTCATGCTAGTTTCCTCCATTTAATGGTGTCATCAACAGATATCTAAATGAAGATTATATTAGTTTATAAGTATTGAATATGAAAGTCATAATGCACTCTGCTTCTGTTTCCATCTTTCTTTTGTTTTTCTTCCTTTCTTTGCCAAACTTGTTAGAATTTCATCTTGTGTGCCATTGAAAGAAAATGTGAGAAGTGGAACGTTTCTTTGTCTTATTTTCTTACATGATAAATGAAATAAATACCTGTGGGGAGAAAACAATCAATCTTCTCTGGTGTTTATTTTGACAATCCCTTAGGTCTTGGGTCTGAATGGATGTTTATGGCTCAAAAATAACCTCTATCATCTTTTTCAAGTTGCTCTTATCTTCAGATTGAAAACACTGCTGGGTCGCAAGCAATTTCCACTTCTCTTGACTGTATATAGGTTATATCTGGTGGAGCTGTAAGCCTTTTCCAGCTGAATTTCAGTTGAAGGAACCATAACTCCTCTGAGTGTTCACTATTCAGTATAAGTGAGTAGGGTCTTTCTGAAGTTTGATGTACAGGCTTGTTTTTTTTGGCTTGGTAGGGCTGTGGGGCCTTAAGTATTCTTTTTGTGGAGAGGACTTTAATCTCCCATGAGGGGATCGGCCAGGGCAGCAGCTCTCTCAGATTTACAGAATACTGGGATTTTAGCAGCTTTGTCCCGCCCAAGCCTATGTAAGAATCCAGATCAAGACAGAGACACACAAGCTATAAGAAGCTAGAGGAGAGACTAGAGAGAGAACACAGGGGAATGTAATACAGGTACATCAATGTTGTACTGTATGGATGGATGGATGGTTGGACAGCATCAAAGCAGGCCCTCAGCAGAGTGGGGTGGTCCTGTGCTGTTCAGGGCATCATGAATTACTTGGCAGGCAGCATCCCCAGAATCCTCTCAGAGCTTTTTGTCCACATCTAGGCGAGCAGCTGAAGGTATCTTTTAATGTCTGGGATAGTTTATTTGTCTTACAGTCATAAACCTGATGATGGTTTATGCCAGAAACGATATCAGCATGAATATTACTGGGTTTTATTGTAATTCTTAATGTGCACTTGGAGTCTCCAAGCGCACGCCAAAGGAAGTACTTTGCGTAGATGACGTAAGGAATACCTCACCAGAGCGCAGCCGACTGGCAGTGGGCAGGGATATCAGGAGCAATTGTGGAAGAGGCTTCAGTCCGACCTTGTCTGGCTCATAGTTCTGCGCCTGGATGTGCGTAAACCCGGCTAAAATAGTTGGCGGCGTTTTTGCCTATTTAGGGCGCGTACAACTTTGGCCTTCTTTGCTGCTTTTGTAACAAATCCACGTCTATGTTATGTCCATAGGCATAGAGAAACAATATTCTCACCTCTTCCGTATCTTGGATTTCTATGCAAAGAGAGGGTCGCCACTTTTCCTCCAAGGCTTCGGGAAATGAAGACTGCATGGAGCAGTTCTAAGACGGACTCAGTATTTTTGGACTTTTGAAAGGTTTTTTTGCACAGTTGGTCAAGAGATCTTGTTATACAATTCACGAATTTGTTGCTCCCGATCTATGGTTACGCGCTGCATTGCTGGTTTTTAATATAGCCCAGTTTTTGAGTATGCATCGTATTGTACCGTGGACGAATTTGGTCATGATGCGTTTCATTTAGGATATTTGGTCTCTGTCTGTACAAAGTGCCAAATTAAGCTGTGATGGCGAACGAGTGCAATCGCAATATTGTGGAAAAGTACATTTCTCATAAACTCTCGAAACGGGGATACGTGTGGGAATTTGATGATCTCGGGGAGGAGGATGCTGCTAATAATGGGTCACTAGTTGCCCCTCCGCCGACTTTGGTCCGACGATGCCGTGGAGCCGACGCCGGGCCCGACAGCATCCCCCAGCTCTCCAAACCGGTCTCCCAGTCGGACCCGCATGCCGCTATCCACAGAGTCCTGCGTGAGGCTGGAGACGAACTTGAAAGACTATATCAGCCCGACTTCACGGATATGTCACATCAATTGTATCTCACGTCCACCACAGCGCAGAGGAGGTTCACCGAGGTGATAGATGAACTGTTCCGGGATGGGGTGAACTGGGGCCGGATTATCGCTTTCTTCGAGTTCGGGGGCACCGTATGCGCGGAGTGCGCGAGCAAGGAGGAGATGACATCGCAAGTGGACCACATCGCAGACTGGATGACGGAGTATTTAAATGGACCTCTTAGCAGCTGGATACAAGACAACGGGGGATGGGTAGGTCTGATTCCGTAGTTCAGCGGTTTTCAATCGTGTGCCATGGGGGCGCAAGAGTATTAGTCCCCTCCCCTCTGTGGTTGAAGGTGTGTTAATCAGTGAAATAAACTGCTATGGTGTTGGGTTGGGATGAAGACCTGCATACTGTTGGGCCTCTATGGCACATGATTGAAAACCGCTGTTTTAGTTCATCATTAAATCCCCATTGCCCTAGATGCGTACATTACGCATGAGACAGAGCAAACGTGACAGATCAACGGCACCCCTTATGAACTGCCCTGGTTTGATGTTTAGGTTGTCTGTCAAGCTGATCCGGCCAATGAGACACCTTCTACTCTGTCACACCTCCCGACGCTCTTACATAAAGCCCGCCCTGTCAACTGTAATGCCACTGGCAGCCAAGCAGCTGTCTTCTAGTAAAGGGAACTCCATTATCCAAGGGAACAATAATGCGCGTGAAAACAATGTCTGATCTCTCCCGCAGGAAAGCAGAGAATGGTTATTTCAATGTTTCCATATCTTACGTTTCTCTAATGCTTCATAGCTACAGCAAGCAATATAGAGCTGCTGTGATGCCTCAGCTTGGTCATTATTCTAGCAGGAGGGAGTAGGCCAGACACATGTCAGGGGACAGAAAACTATTGAGTTAATGTGTTTAGGCTCCCAGGCATGGCTGGACAGGGCTCAGCTATCAGGGCCATTGTCAACAGATCTGAATGACAGAGGCTTCAGTGTTAATGAGGACAGGTCTCAACCAATTCCCTTACCTACCTACACACACATTTACACACATAAGCACACATGCACACACTCAGAGAGAAATGGAAAGAGAGATGCATGCATCTGAAAGCAGCGTGTAATATCATCAATATCATGCATTTTTTGTACAAATTTTCATTGCAAGCACTTCTGTACTCTTTAACAGCCATTACACCAAACTGCCAGGAATTAGCCTCTAATTGGCAGGAGTGCTCTTAATAAGGAAATAACATTTGCGCTGCTTGGTTATCTTGCCGGAAGATGGCAGGATTGGGGGCTCATCAATGATTTATATTGAACATTTCATCTAAAAGGAAGGACCGTTTAACATTCCCCTTGAGTCTGCCTTGCCCCTGAAGGTGGCAGGTTGTGCCACATATCAAAGGGAGTTAACAGAGGGAGGGCCCTCCAGGAAAACCGCACTAATCTGCAGCCACTGTGTTTAACATGCAATCCTCTGTGCATCTAGGTTGGAACTCTCTTTTGTCTTCTTTTGAAACCTGTGCCTTGGAGCTGGTGCTGGCTGGGCTGCCTTGATGCCTGCAAGAGGTCTCTGGAGCCTATGCCCACTGTACAATGTAGGTCATCATAGTCTGTGTTTTCCAGATGGGTGGAGATGACTGTATCTTTGCTACTCCGTATCCACTGGAGAGAGCAGAGTCTTTTAATCCAAAGGATTATTCGGGATTATTTTAAAGCATATGCATCCAATTTGTGTCATTGTGACGCTTCTCTGGTGCTAAATACTGAGAAAGACACATCCAAATTTTGGCTCAAACCAGACCCTGAAACTGTTTATTTAATTCCATCAAGAGAAAGAAAATATTAGTACTGGTTCATGCACACTTATACCTAGAATAGTTTTGTGCTTGAGTTGACACACGTGTCCAAGTCTAGCAGACACTGATGTTGATTTATGTTCATTTGAACACCTGTCAGGTGGGGGAGTTCCCTGACGTGTGTATTTCGGTTATTACCTGACATTTGATAACTCATATTCTCTAACATGGTAGGTGTAGAGGTTGGGGTTATGAACTGCAGTTTCCTATTTTCTATTGATTTGTTGGTTAATCTTTGAAATATTTCAGAAAAGTTACTCTCTCCTACCTGTAAATGTATCATGGCCCTCTGAATCATTCATCATAGCTCCTCCAGACCTAACTAGCCTCTTTTGATAGTTGGTTGTACTGAGCTGGTTGGGTTTGTTCTGGTTGGAGCAGCAACCATTCATTTGCCAGCTGGTTATTTAAAACTCAGTCAAGTTCACACTTATATTTTCTGTTGATGTTTCACATCCTTCTAGCATGTGACTTGATTGACTGCTAGAATGTAACCAATCACTAGGCACCTTCCTGACAGGCTTTTTGCTTCGCGAGGGCATAGGCCAGAACAAGAAATCCTAATTTTCTCAATCTAATTTACACAGCTTTTGTGTAGCAATGAAGAGACTGACTACACATGGTTATTTGTGCGCTAACACAAGTTGTAGGGACCATTGTGTTATTGTGTGTAAGAGGTAAGTCTATCTGTTTTTCACCATTCTTAAAACAGAGGTGGGAGCTTATCAACCTAATAGTGACATTTCTACACTTGAGAGTGGTATGGAAAGAGCTCTCTATCAGCCACCCTCTGTTTCCTGTTGTTTTTGAGACAATTTGAGCCCAAAATAGGAGTGCCCACTTGTCGTTGTTGAGTCTAGGAATTACCGGTGAGACAAGTATACTTTTAGTTAAACAAAACTATCTGCCTCTCAGAAATAACAAAGCAGCAGTTGTTTGTAAAATCCAGCCTGGATTGAAATAGCTCATGCACTGCAGTGATTACCTCCCACACCCCAGGCTCTGAAAGACTGTCCTTTCATTGTCCCTAACACTGACTTTTCTCCACCTGTATAAATTCATCCTTTTCCGGTCCTTTGTGGTGAGAGAAATTGCACTTGTCTGGGGACAAAATAGGATAATGAGTTTTAGACTGAGACAGTAGAAAACATTGATGTTTTGGCTGCCACCCTCGCCCACGTGTGGCACACCTGTGTTTGTTTGTGGGCTCTTTCAGTAAATATCAAGTGATTGGACAAAGTGGCAGGCGGCGTCCGACTTCTGAAATTACATGCTTGACCTCAGACATTTAACTGGCTGAGGGGGAGGCACTGAGTGTCTTGCCAAAATGTGCTTCATAAAAAACAGTGATTTCACAACTTATGAAGGGTAACTCAAGACCAACTCGAAATGATGTTGAGAAATGAGTTTCTCTCTTGCCTTCAATGTTATTTTTCCTCATTCAGTGTCTGTATAAAGGTGGAGGAGAGGGAGGAGTTAATGCACCTGGAAAACCATCTTTAGGTAGCCGCAGATGACTGGAGGATAGGAGACTTCCCTTGGCCAGTCCAAAACACCATGGATATCAGGTTGTCTGAGGAATGCTGCCAGCCAGGTGGCCTATTTCCTTGAGGACAGGTGTGTGTGAAGAGAAGACAATGGCTAGCAGCTTGGGTTGGGTCCCTCCTGCGGGGGATTCCCCAAGCACAACCTGGGACCTGCATGTTACTATGGTATTGTGGGCGTCTGTCTGTGCCCCTCTCCTCCCCTGTTTAGGCTCAGTGAATCTGGGACAGTGGGGAAGTCATTAATCTCCATATGGGTGTCATATCAGCAGAGAATAAAAAGGGAAAACCTGAACAATTGCCTGACAAAGGAGGCACAACCACTCAGGGAGGCAAAATTCAAGATGAGATCTCACTTATATCCTATTTATTTCTCCTAGATGCAAATGAAATCTGTTTATCACAGGATAATACTTACTGTGGCATCATCCCAGAACTTGTTTAAAGCTATGCTCCCCATAGCCTTGAACAGTTCAGGTCTCCACTGATAATGGGAAGGGAAACTGACTTTGAGGGCACATGCTTTGTAATGAGCTGTATGTCATGAGAGAGCCTTCCATTCTGAACCAAAAAATGCACTCTTTCCACTCTGAATACGATCAGTCAGCATTTCAGTTTTTCCATTTATTAATTTGTAGCTGTTTATCAGTCTCAGCTGTTTGTCAGAACTCTGCTTTCTTGTTTCCAGCAATCAGACACAGTAATAAATGATTACTCACGCAAATAGAATTTAAGGTATTTCCTCCCAGCCACCATAACAACACAGAAATAACAACATAGTCTCATGCTTTCAAAGGCAAAAGGGATCTCTGAAGGGATTATCTGAAGTATGTCTCATTCAATTCCCCTCTCAGCAACTCTGGGTGTGAGAATGAGTTTAAATGAAAATCTGAGGAAGAGGCCTTTCTCTTAAAACACCTTTGGATCAGGTTAGAAACAGATGAGAAAGGAAGAAACAACCACTCCTTCCAGACAAAGGTGTTTATTTCTACTGTGCCCCCTGTATGCCAAACACAGTGCACAGATTCATTTAGCATATTTAGGAGTCATCACGTGGAAACAAGCAGCAGTCAGTAGGATATAAAACACAGAAGAGCTTAGCATGACTAAAAGGAGCCAAGATTTCCCCCTGCACTGTACCCCTTTTACTGCAAAGGCCTCGGTCGCTCGCCATCTGCCACTGTGTTTACACCCGTCAGCCCAGCGACTGTAATCTCAGAATCATTTCCTACAGTAACCAGCCAGCTCTGGGCTCAGACTCCCTGAATCACTCTGACATGAATACTTTCTTTCAGGATCAGGCCTGGGGAAATTTCTCGTCTCTCAGCTATCTGTGTCTCTGAAATACTTACAGCACAAAGCCCTTTGTTCTAAACATTCATCTTTGGTTGGAGAATATTTTGGAAAGCTTTAACTCTTTAGAGTTTAGAGTGCAGTTTGGGTGACAATAAACCTTAATACCTCGGCCAGTTTTGATGCTCAGATCAATTGTATCTGAAGCACTGTACTCACCTGTCTATGATCTACTTAAATGGATGAAATGAAGTGGGTGCCTCGCTTGATTTTATCTGACCATTGACAGATTCAGTAGCGGTGTAATTTGTCCATGTAAGGGCAGGTTTGATTACAACAGTTGTTTTTTTTTACAAAAACATTCTCATGAGGGACTTTCGGTAGATTCCATGTCCATTTGTGGCCATTTTCACTGATCTAAAAACGCTGTCAACTGTTGTGAGAGCAGATGCTGGCTTTGCTTCATCAACTTCCAAAAATCTTTAAAAACATAGATGAGCAAACGTAAGCTTTTCTGAGCTGGGACTCAGTGCAATATATAATTTCACTCTATATATTCACTATTTGAATTGGAACACTTTTCTTAAATCTCTTTTAGATCTGGCCAAACTAAGATTTTCCACATGGTTCTTATGGATCTGGAGCTATTGATGTTTACTGCAGATGTGATAAGTGAAGACCCAAAAATGGGGTTGGTGCTTAACCTCTAAACCCTAATCCTAACCCTAACCCTGTCAGTCATAATTACAAAAAACTTTGACCATATCACAAAGTCAGGACCACAATGACAGTGTTGTCTCTCCAAAACCAAATTTATCACATTATTGATTCTTAGCACGCTGAAGAAAAAGAACTGCAATGTGAGATCAGACATTCAGTTTGATCTCAGCTTTCTTTTCAGCTTGACATGACACACCTTGCTTTCATGTCATGTTTACGCCACCTTAACCATTCCAAACATGCCAAACATTTCATGAAACTGAAACACACTAAAATCGTGAACCTTTGTTGTGTTCCGAGAAGCTGCACCTTTAAGAGCAGAACTCATGTAATTACTGTTATATTACTGATTCATACACATAATTATCTTGTTTTGTGAGTGTCTGTCTTTTTCCACATTGCCTTCGTTGAACGTTTAGGATATGAACTGCGCTGCATTGGCCTCCCTTCTTCCCACAGGCCCTCCACACCCGTCCTGTGTGCTTATTTCTGGGTCTCCTCAGGAGAGCCTTAGGAATGTCTGCTGGGGAACAGTGACTGTAAATAAATAATGGAGACGACCTGGGTGTTGCTTTCCTGAAGGGTGTGGGCATTTTGTTCTTTTGTGGACAAAGGTCTCAGCTGGGAAATGCTTCAATCAGCAACCACTCAGGCCATTGCAAGCATCCCTCTGCATACGGGTTTGGGTTCATGAATTCATCCATATGATTGTGTGCTATTATTTGTTTTGTTTAAATCAGTAATCCGCTTGACCTGCTGTTTCCTGTTTGGGCATCATGAGGGACACGTGCCTGAGCTGTTCTAAAGCACTAGTATCCCAGTCAGAACACATGCTGATAAATAATATATGGGCCAGATAAACTCGGACACTAAATGGATGTCCCTCAGCCCTCAGCCCTCAGCCCTCATCCCTCAGCCCTCAGCCCTCAGCCCTCAGCCCTCAGCCCTCAGCCCAAGGACTGTCTGTACTCCTCCATACACCAATGGACAGATTATCTCCTTTTTCACCATACCTCTCTCTTTCTCTGTCTTCCCCTCACACCCCACACAGAGACATTCATCCACACACACACATGCATGTGCACAGACACTCACTTCATGCAAGTGACACACACACACACACACACACTATTACCATGAGACCTGGCTTTCAGTGTCAGGTAACAGTGCAGATCCTTAAAAAATGCAGGGACATGTGATAGGCCTCTAAATATAGAAGTGTTACCATCACTGCACCCATGTGGTCTTTAATTGTCATATTACACATAAATCCATGCACTGTTTGGGTCTGTACTGTCATCACATTCTCATCACAAACCTCCACCTGGATGGAAAACATATTCTAATGAGAGATAAAAGAGTTTTCCACCTTTCCTGTCATGGTGGGTGCTGGATAATGAGGAGCCTACTGAGACACTAGTTGACTTTGCCATTGGGCACACCCTGGCAAACTCAGTAGCATATCAATATAGGGCAAGGTTAAATGGTTCCACCCATTGTCTAGCTACTGTAGATATTTTGGGACAAGCCCTCAAAAAGGCTTTAGAAAAGATTCCATATTTGCAATTTATTTCTATTGCAACAATGGCCACTGCTGTTCAAGATGTAACTGGCAATGCTTCTTAAATTGCTCCCCTGTTCCAGAGAGAGAGCCACTTGCTGGATAGCATAACCTAAACAGTTGTTAACATTTATCAGGTTCATATATACATAATATGCACACAGGCAGGCAAACACAGGAGCGGATGTACTCATGTGAATCAATTATCTACTGTCCTCAGAATTGCTGTGTATACACACACACACACACACACACACACCACCACCTCCACTGGGATTTCCCAGTGCAGCTAGCCACGCTGGCCATTAACAAACAGAATGCCATTATTGTCTCTTCCCTGAAATGCTGAGTACATGCCCTCCCAAAATGATGATAGCCAGATAATGGTAAATAGATTTCTCTGTGTTGTTCATGGAGGTCCATGGAGGTCCGGGGTAAATAATTCTCTACCCACCCACCCCACCTCCCACCCCCCAATGTGATTTTTGGCAGCAGAGTAAATAGCCCTCTGGAAATCTGATCTGTTCCAGCATGAGCGGATGTTGGGTGAAGTCAGTCATTGCTCAAATATCACTTTGACTATGTTCTATTAATTGAGCATTTCCGATGATTTGTGTTGGTATCTTAAGGAAGGAAGGAGGAAGAGTCTCTAGTAAAACAGTATATGTATATGCAGGTGATATATCAAGATAGATGTTAGTCTTTGTCATTTTGTTTCTTTAGAGCAATGCTAAATCAAGGAAAAAAATGTGTCCGTGAAAAGACCTTGGCGGGACCCACGTTTTAACACTTTTATGCTGACTGCTTTCAGCTGGTGTCTGTAGCAGGCAAGCTTGCGCCCCACCACCCCGTTGGCAGTCACTTTTGATGGGGACTGATTAGTTTTGAAGTGTGGAGAAAATGATGGGCCCCTGATGCTGAGAAGATCAAAGCTTGCCAAGGGAAGGTTGCTACGTATGGTTTCGGAGCAGCCATCAGCTAAACTCTGCTTACATGAAACTCCTTGCATTCTGAACTGTTCATGTCCTCCCATACCTACAAGCAAAATCTGTCAACTTGCCAAAGTGAACAGACATTTTGTCGCTATCACAGATAACCCCTGCTGCTTTCAGAGGACTAGTACTGCCTACTACTACTGACAGGGAAATCATGCCAGCAGGGGCATACCCAGTATTGCCACAGTGTTATATTTCATCAATTGCACAGGGTCGACGGTGGAAGCGCTACTTTTAATTGGCTGTTGGGCTGTCATTATAACTTCAAATAATGACAGATAGTTCAAAGACAATGGGGAGAATTTAAAATAAGCAGATCTGACAGTGAATCCCTTTCTTCTTTGGTCTTGTTTGAGTATTTTGGTATTTTTGGCAATACAGTAATGATGGAGGCCTGTGTATGCTGTAAGGATGCAGTCAATGTGTGACTTATATCAAAGAGAGTTTTTATGATGCCTGGATCCAGTTATGTGTGGCTCAATTTTGCTTTATAGAGAAACGTTCGCTCTGTGACATGTCTAGACAGGGTTTACATCCACAAATCCAACCACCAGAAGTTAATCAACTTAGTAATTTGGCCTATGAAGTGCTTCATTCATCTTCTTGGAAATTTTATGGCACTTGATGGTGAACAATGCTGTAGGGAAAGAGAAAAAATATCTCCCAGATTGGTGAATAAAGAGCCTAAAACATTGGAAAAGAACATTGACACTGTGGTAAGTGTAAAATATCAATTGGCTTTGCGCACTCGTTTGGCTTATTTTTCATTACCACCCAATCTATGCTGATAGTCAGGTCCAGAGTGGAGACGCCTTGACCTTCTCTGCTTCGCCCTTTATCTCTAGTCAAAATACTGAGCGTACATCCCATTAGAGGGAAAAGAGGGCAATGGGTTAAAAATTATCATTGGATGAAATGGATGGACTACAGCAGAGGTGATTAGGTGGTTTTGATCAGGAGTTGAGGCTAGCAGGGCTGAGGAGGAGGAGAGATCAAAGGGCAAAGTGTGATGGTGTCATAATGACCAAAGCGTAATGCAATTAGTAGAGAAAAATGGTTGGATCGATTTAGATGCTGTGCGTAGGGAGGTTAGGGAGACGTAGAGGTAGATCAGCTCATACCATAAAAAAGTGATAGCGCAAACTAAAAAAGCAGCGTTCAACATGTCAAGTCATCTGACACAACAATCATCTGATTCTCAGCTGATATGTCTGCTGACTAGAAAGTAGAAGAACGTTCTGGTGGAGCCATGAAACATCCTCATGGGTATTACATGGCATAATATAAAAATAAATCTTGGAACAGTCCCACCTAAATATACTTATGTATGTTTTCCAGTGTGAATTAAAGTGTCTGTTTAAAAATGCCACGCTCTATTTTAATCTTCAGAGTCAAGGCTACTTGTTAATATTGTCTCTGTAGAATACAATAGGCAGTTACCCAGCACCCCTAATGACATTTTCCATGGATTATTCCAGGGAGCTGTTGAGAAAATGCTTAAAAACCTTCTCTATTATGAAAGTGACATCTATCCTATTAGTTTTCCGCACTTTTTTCACACCAGCTTTTCACACCAGTCTTAAAATATCACAATAGGCAACTTATTGTCATTCATCAGGGAGACCGTGCTTGTTTCCGTTCTGCATACGGACAGGGAAGGTCACACAGCTCTGACTGAGCCTACCTGCTCTAGAGAGGTCAATCAATCAGCTTTTTTAAACTAGCTGCCCAAGATAGCTCCCTCCACTCTTTGAGGTACATTGGCTGACCAAAGAAAGAAACAAGATCTGGGAATAGAAGCAATGTCCAGCCCAACTCTTAGGCCAATACGTAGAACTGTCAGAAAAATGAGGAATGTCGGCCTATCCCAAAGAAGGGTGTAGTAGGCTATTATTTTTATTACGTAATTCAAGTGTTGTAAACTGTGTTCCTTGAGTGTCGTTCATCTTAGTTAGGCAGTAGACTTTAGTTATCTAAGGCTGAATGCTTCTCATATCAGGCCATATCAGGCCTCTCAGACACACAGTGCAGTTGTTTGTTTCCACACATCAATGCATTCCTCTCATTCCTCTCCCCAAGCCTGAATGAAAATCAGCTGGTTGCCTGAGAGAGGTCACTGAACTTTTTCCCCGGTCTCAGGAAGGAAGAGAAGGGGAGGACAACTATTCTTGGTGGAGAAAATAAGAGTTAATGCTCTATAATGTTGGCTTTGACAATAAAACAGGTTATGTATAGACGCCTATATTGTTGTATAGAGGAAGGCTGTGAGGTTCTAGCTGAGTTGAGTTGTGTAAGACTGATTATTCCTTCCCCTTCCCCCTGTTTCAATGTTTCAAGATGACCTCATGTTCCATGTAGGACAGGGATGTTTCGTCACGCATTCCCCATTTTCAGTCTTCAGTCTGTAGGAAGCCTGCTCTCCTTACCATAGTTATACCTGAGTTTCTTGTACTTTGTTTTCAAGTGTTAAAAGGACTATGATAGATGTCAACTGAGTATTAGCTCCTCTTCTCCCCACTTCAAAGAGGTTCCTGAGGGGGCCGTCCCTCAAACAGATTATTGTTTTCCCCGACATTAATGGACATCTGAGATCCTCTGCCTCCTCTGCTCACAGCGCCCTGTCCCAGACTGTGGCCGCTCTCATTTACATGGGTACACAGAGAACGCCAAAGAACCTGAAACCAGGCCTCATGTACACCAGTCACGTAAACTGCTCCACTATCTTGTTGCCAAAACTGACGAGCTTTCATTAGAGGCCTACTTTACAAGACGTCTCCTGTTTGAAAGGGGAGACTGTGATGCAGGGGCTGTCTAGCTTTGATGTTCTAATACTTTCTCCTCCACTGACATGATTAATTCTCCATTAGATGGTATTACAGGCTACTTGTTTTGCATCACTTCATAAATGAAAGGGGTAAGTCAGGATTTCATCAAAAGTGGGACTGAGATTTTGTTGCCAGTTAAAGGTTCAAAACAAATACAAACCTCTTCGTTGTAGTGTCCAACCAACTGTAGCTCTCCCCAGCTACTCCTCCGCCCTTTTTCCACGGTATTAGTATGACTACATGTTTGGCTTGCCTCTGGTCCTTCCCTAGTTACCGGCACAGTCTGTGATTTAACCATAGTTGGCTCTACCACAGAGAAGCCATAGTCTCAAACCAGACAATGATGTCATCCCCACAGCCTCTGGCACAGGAAGTGACTTAACGGCAACAACTACTGAAGGCTTTAACTAAGAGCCAATCACTGCCTTCTGAAAAGACCCACTTTTTTCCAGGACTGTGTAATCCTTCCCCGCCTTGAAACAAAAAGGCTCTCTCACAAGTATACAAAACCACAAAAATAGTAAAGCTGAATACAATTATTTCATAAATTCAAGAAGATTGGTCCCAAATGACAATTGGCTTCAAACTGCAACTGTCAGCTACCATATGCAACTGACATTAGTGCGAATGCCTGCAGATGGTATTCCCATACGCCCCATTTATTACTCCATATACAGTAGTCGGTTAGTGGGTCTTGGCTCTGATCAGTCAGTCTATTTTCAGCTCTGCAGGAGTTGCCTGCTGAGATGGCGGTTGTGTGGTCTCAAGTTGTAACGGGTCAGTGGATATGACTTTTAAGGCTTGAAGGAGTGTGGTGCCCTTGTCACAGGAAATGAACCTCTCCCATGGGCAGTGTTTGTCACAAGAGAAGCTACAGGCCACCTGGGAATCTACTGGTTCCCACGGTCTGTGAGCCTCTATCGGAAGACTTCATCTGAACGACTCAGGCTCAGAGGCTTGGCTATGGGGGCTCTCACGCTCTCTCATTCACTAATGGTTAGGTCAATAACTGTTCTTCCTTTCCTCATTGGACATTGGTTTCTGCACACAGCAGTCCAACGCTGATTTCAAACTGATAGAGTGTCATTAGGGAATATGGAACATAACTTGAAATGAGATGTGAGTTTTACCTTGGTGTCTAATCATTAACCCCAGACCACAGGGTGATTGTCAAGCATGGCAATGCTTTTATTACCACTGAGTGCTACTGCATGCTTTAAATGCCACACATACCACTTTCCTTTACCAAGAGGCTCTTTACAGGAGTGCTCTTGCATTTCTGAGTGAATAGTTATACAAAACAACCCAGAATGGAGATTTTCCCAGGGTTGTTTCTGCAAAAACACATAGTTTATTGGCTCTTGCATGGTTCACATGGAATTGAGGTGTATGGTTTTGAAGCCACACAGGCGTCACTGCAGTAGTCAATGTTTTATGCAAGGCTTCCTTGGAGAAAACATAGAGCTATTAGACACCAAAGTGGCAGACATCCTGTCTTTACTGGAAGGCCTCTCAAGCCAGTTCTAATGCACTCCCAACACATACACACACCAACCCCCCAATCCCCTACCCTCAAGTGTGGAAGATGAGTCAGCGGCACTTTTCCATTCTCTCCTCTCCTCTTGCACGTCACCACTGGCCTTTAAATGGACTGAGCAGCGGAGATGAGAGCAGCTTTATTAGATTGGGCAGCCCTGAACCAGGACCTGGGACGAAGCCTCTTGATATTTATAGCAGCACAGCAGTCATACTCCTCTGTTCGACTATTCTATCACTTCCCCCTCCACTGAGGACCGGATGGGCTCAATGCAGACATCCTCAGATAATGCGAACAGCCCTTTCTTGTTACATTGTATCTATTTGTGGGATCCATTGTGCCAATTGGTGATTGTTGTATTGGGTAGGATTTTTGATCGATGATTAATTTGAACCTGAAATAGGTCCCAAGGTCAAAACCACAGGACTAGCCTATTTTGAAGACTGAGAAAGGTATTGTCTGAGTTGCAGAGGTTGTCTAAGTTATATTGAGAGAAAGGGATTGTCTGAGTTTCCATGCACGTCTGTGGCTTTACCTTTGCTTTGATGTTTCTTTGCTGTACATGCAGTATGCCAAATACTGACTGCTTGTAAATGATAAAGTATGTCCTGAGCTTCAGTAAGGTGTGCAGAGCCTATACACCAAGAGTGCAGGACAAGAGGAGATGAGAGAGTAAGCAACAGGAGAGGAAACTGTTTGCATCAATCCACTCTCCCTGACTCCCCTGGGCCAGCAAGGTCACCCAGTCCTTCATTTCATCTCAGATCAAAGCTGTTCATTACAATCAATGGGCTCATAAAAAATAAAGAGCCAGCAAGAATCATATAACTGTTCAGTCAAGGTCAATGGAATAGTTAGAAAATGCTTTCCAGTTCAAAATCAAACCCCTCATTGAAGTGTTATTCATTTCCAAACAAACCAAAGTCTGATGTCTAAAGTTGCAATTCTCATTTATCTGGCGGTTTAGACAATGAATAATGGAGACAATAAAATCGCGTAGTGTCATGAGGAGTATGGGTGATTAACTGGCTATCACGTTGCATGTTCCAGTGGAGTAGGCACCGTCCCGTGGGACAGCACCCTGTTTTGTAAACACACCAATACTGCTGCTGACATATATTTGATTATTTATGAGCCTTAAAGGTATCCATTAAAATAGTTTCTTCTGTTCTATTGAGTCCAATGTGATGTTTGTTGAAAGAAGTCTGCCAAGTATGAAAATCGAGCAGTCAATAACAGTGATGGGGAAGCAAATTGAAAAGGTTTCCCCATCTCCTTTGTTTCAAGTTGAGGCTTCCTTTCTCTCCTTTCCTTTCTCTCTTTTTGCTTGGCTGTCATCTGTAATATCACTTTGAATACCACGTGGTTCGGTCATTTAAGGGGCTGTTAGTTTCCCTGGTGAAGTTAGGAGTATTTACAAGGCCTGTCAGTCTCGAAGGGTGTTGACTGTCAACACAACACCACAACTTGGAATTTGTCTAAAGCAACCTCTGAAACCAAATACAAAACCTATTTTTGCCACTGGTGGCCTATTTTGTTCAAAAATACACCATGACCATACTGTAAATCTTTTTCAGTCCAAGGATAATTATTAGTGCTCATCATCTTCATTACTGAAATTATTACTGACAAGAAAAAAACTTTTGTGAAGCTCACAACACACATTTCAACAAGCCGTGTGTATTGTGTATTGTTCTTATTCTTGTGTGTAATGAACGATTGTCATTTTCTTGATTGTGTGCTCCGGAGCTGTGGGTTTGCTGTTTCCAAGCACTGTAGTATTGACAGTATAGTCCAGTGGCCCAGGGTCCTAGCTGTTTGGCTGTGCTGACACTGGGGGATTCACTGGGTAATGAGTATTGCCACAAGCTCCTCTGTCATCTCTTTTTCACTGTGCGGGTCGATGGATGACACTCCAGAGACTTGATCGAACTGACCTTGTTGCCAGATGTAAGGTTGCTGTCCTGCCACCTATTGTATCTGGAGAGGATGCTTCTACAAAGCAAACAAAGAGAGAGATGTGAATGTATATTTTGATCAAAACAAATCAATTCCAATGCACATTAATGCCCTCCCTGCATGTTTTTTTTATTTTTGTCTCCTGTTACTCCCTTTCCCTTCCACCACATGCTCCTGAATTGAGAGTTTTGTTTGAGTTTAATTAGCTTTGGGGAACTCATTAGAAAATCAAAGGGCTTGAGAGGTGAAGCAATGTATACAGTATAGTAAGTACTATATGTGAACGCTTAGGAAATAAACAGAGCGTGGGGAGAAGCTTGGTTCAGTGGTGAATTTAGCAATGAAGCCACAACAGGGACTTTAATTACAGGTTGAACTTTAACCCACATCCCTTTCTCTCTCCCTGAATGAGAAGAACTCTCAGGCCGCCCATAATTACCCACAGAAATGTCCTGAAACAGAGATGGCTGCCTAATCATTTTTCTGTTTTGGCAAGGCACTGCTTGGGTTTCAACAGAGCCAGCCAAGCACACAAGATGACTCATTCTGTTCCGCACAAGGATAGGGATCATTCCCAATAACGGGGCATACCCAGATGAATTAGCAAATGTTTGGAATTTCCTGTTGCCCTCAGACAGTGTAGGCCTGTCTATGCAAGGGAATAGTGTAAAATGTCTACGCTTCTATAAGAAAGACACCAAGCATAGCCAAGAGGTCCAAATCATGTGAAAAACAAATCAGAGGTCGAGGCAAGACACTCTCCTGCTGGTGGGAAAAGCAAATCATGTGTGAAGCTTCCATACTCGGTAACCATGACACTCAGGCAACAAGCTGCCACCCCATGGCCGAGTATGGGATCCTCTCCACTCCTCGTTTTGCAGTCTGTCTCCTTTACAGGACTTTCTGTGTGTGTGTGTCTCCAAGGGATTTATTGTGTGCTGTTGAAGGAAAGGGATTTTGCTAGACCTTGCTAGAATGGCTACTGGGATTTTCCCTTTGGATTCTTGGCTTCTATTGGGCTGCTGTGACCTTTTTAAAAGGCATTGATCCACAAAGCACCGTTGAATAGCAGTATGAATGCTGTAGAGGACTGTGACCTTCATTCCCTAGTCCCCCACCTGCTGCTGATAGCAGATGGTTTGCTGAAGGGCAAAGATGGGAGCTCTTGATGATTATGAAGTCTTTTGCTGATGTGATGAATACAGATGTTTTATCCAGCTTGGGTCAACTCTCCATCTGCTTAATGGCTGAATGGTGTACAGCCATTTTCAGAACCAGAATCAATGTGGGAGATGCAGAAGGAAAAAGACTGACAGATGAGACAAAGAGGAGAAGTGGAGGAGAAAAAAAAAGAGAGCCAATGTTTGTTTTTCACAATGCTCACATGGTTGTGGCGGTGTTGCTTACTAACGTGTGGGTGAAAAAGTCCTGGGAGCTGAAGTGGAGCGTGATAGCATGCCTCAGTCTCATGATATCCACCTGACCCCCTGTTTCTCTGTTTACTCCCCTGTTGGCAAGTCTGCTGCTCACTCTCCCTCTGGAGTTATTACAGTCCATGCCCTTGTGGGATTCTTTTAAACAGCCATCATTTCTCAAGCGAACCTCTTACTGTAATGGAGCTGCCGTTATGTGAGACTCATATAGATGATAATCTATCTGGGAAATATTGAGGACACGCATCATGAGTTTGCCATTTGTCATGCCGTTGTAGCGGTCAGTCACGTGCACTCGCTGTGGGACCCAGTTGCTGGTTTCTGTTGTTGTCTCAGCAAACTGTTTTTGTTACCGGCAGTAGGTGGAAAAAAGAGGGAGGCTGTGTTTTTGCCAGAGGAGCCCTACTGCGAACACATTCCTCTCAGTTGGAGGTCTGACTGAAGTGCTTGTTCCCTAATTAATACCTGAATACTGCTTTACCAGAAGGGGAGGGAGGTATCATCACTGAAAGAGGGGCCTATTCAGGCTGTTACATGCCTTCAAAATAACAATCTGACATTTTGCTCTCTATTTTTCCATTCAATGCATTTCAATCCTGGATAATTAAATAGCTGAACTATAACCAAGGAAGTGCCGGGCGGTTAAAGATGTTGCTGGCTGATTTTAGAGCTCGGCGTGTTTTGATACCAGAGGGCCTAAACTGGGAAGAAAGTGCTGATCCTTCCTCTGTGTCACTGGCCCCGAGCCTCAGGAATGCCACAGGAAAGGAAGGGAGGAGAGGGAGACAGGAAATATTTTGTCTTTCTGTAGCACTTTGAAATGAAATTTTGTAGCCTTTTATGGGTTTTGGTTTGATAGGAAATATTACACTAAAATGTGACGCTTAGAGGATGATGACCCAGATTTCCTTCTACTGGATCAAGGTCGAACAAATGCATGCACTATTCCTGTTAGAATTATACAACATAATTACTGTATGTGAGTTACATTAAGATGGATTTAAATAGATATACTCCCATGGGAACCGACACAATAATATTAGAGTGAATTAAACTTAACAATTCACCATTGTTCTCAGATAGGTCAAGTTTCATCTTCAGCTTTGGTATCAAAGGAGCCCAAATATGTAGCTTTATACCACTTTGATGACATGGCAAAGAGGTTGACATTCAATAGGACACATTTCTGCTGTCAGGCTTCTTACTATATCCTCCTAACTGACCCTCTCCAAAGTACAACCACACGTTCCATTCTAATTTGTGTAGTATGGTGCACTACTTGTGTGTGTGTGTGTGCTCCTGCTGTCAAGGCTTATAAGTGGACGTCTGCATTTCTGTGTGTGTGTGGGAGGATGTGAGGGCCAATGAATTGTAATGGATCTGCTTGCTGCATGGGTGAAATAACACTCATATTTAGTGTCGGCCTAAGGGATGTACATCCCCAGACATCCAACTGCAGCAACAAGCAGGCACACACAGCGAACGCACATTCTTTCAAACACAATTTTCATGCTATTAACTCTCTGTCTGTCTGTCTCTCTTAGGATGCCTTTGTGGAGCTGTATGACAGACAGAGGGACTCCGTGTTCAGTTGCTCCTGGCCCTCCATTAAGACGGTCTTCGGTCTGGCTGCACTAGGGGCAGCTAGCCTCACTATCGGAGCGTACCTTACACAGAAGTGAATGAGTCAACTCTTTCAGTCACCTTGACTTTAGTTCTTTCCCTCCTCCTACGCCCTTGTTACTCTCTCCTTTTTCCTTTCAAAAATGCCCCTGCCTACCTCTGAGACATCCATCACAATAGCCCAAACCTGGCTCTCTTCAAAGCCTGCTGTCATAAACTCCCGCTTCTTTACCCTTCCTCTTCCAAACAAAGGCACAGATGAAAAAAAAAATAGAAGGAAACAGATTCACTGCCTACACAGAGCAAAGGATGTCTTCAAAAGAGGCAGCTTAAATGCAGTCGCACAAAGTTGAAGACAACTAAGGGCTTGGAGAAAAACAAGAGCTCAGTGGCATGCGTCTTGTTTAGTTCTGCCTGTTTCTGTACTAGTTATAGCATGAACCTTGAGTGTTAGTGTAGACGTTGCATGTGTCGGTGTGGCTAAAGAAAGCTCATCCAGGACCTCCCCCGAAGGACTTGATGATGGGGGTGCAAGGACAATGATGATCACTACGCTCGCACTGGAGAGGAAACGGCCACAGCCCCACCCCTGCTTGTTAGGGTGAAGAACCCCATTTGAACTGTGGATTCTGGTTACCCCACCCCAGTCGTCCTTCAAAGGACTTCCTCCGCACAACAGCTGCTCAGAATGTATAATGGAAACAGCTCGCTACAACCAGCAGTGTGTGTCTACTGCTTTCACTCCTCAAATACCGAGAGCTCCAGTGAACTTGGAACACACAGCACCATTATACTGTCCCTGGCCTTCGATAGAGGGAGGGCCAGTGGAAGACTGAGCTTGACTGAGCTTGCTTTGCAGAGTTTTGAAAGCTCCTTGATTGTCATGTTAAGTTGGTTTATTTTTGCAGCACACCAAACCATGGAACCTGTGGTTTTACCATCGTAAGAGAGAAGGAGAATAAAATTGTTAAGGAGTGAAAAGCATTCTGGGTAGCGCAAGAAACCTGTTGTTACTGATAGAGAAGTGAGGAAAATGTCACATCTTGCTGAAAATCCTGGAAGAAACATTGAACGCAGTGGAAAAGAGTAAGGTAGAAGTAAATAAATCATTGCATTTAGCAGAGTAGGAAAAGAAGGGAGTGGAAACATGCAACATAAATGGACAAGGTTTAAGTGTGCATTCCTCAGGCTAAGTGAAGTGAACAAGGCCTCTCCATCTGCTACAGTTCTTCATCTGAAGACACAAATACCCCAGCACAACCTGGCTTGCAATAGCACCCAGTGACAGCCTTTTCCACTGATCTTCAATGGCATCGCTTTTCTATTTTCTACCTCTGTAGAAGTTTTTCAGTCTCTCTTCCTTTGATCCATTTCTGGTCAGATTGTTTGGCTTCACCCAGGTTTCAGAGCTGAATTGCCAAACCCTGTCAACATGTGTCCTCCAGCTGTTGCTGGCCTGACTCTGAGGGGACAAAGAGGCCCCACTTGGTAATGCTAGAATGCATACTGACAAAGACTGTTGTTGACATGGTTGCGAAAACCTAGTTTGGTTCTCTAGCCACAGATAACTGTAAGTGGAATAGCGAGACACAAGGATTTCAGCTGTCTAGGACTTTGCAGCGTAGACACTGTCTTGTGTGTTGGAACCTGAAATGCTACTTCTCCCTAGCTCCAACGTTTTCAGTCTGCAAATGTAACACTGATTTATTATTTTCAGGCTGTTTTATCGATGTTTGTCTTGTGTTACAATCTGATAGAAAATTCCGAAAAGCTTAGGCTACAAAACATATTTTGTTGTACACTTAGCAAGTCAATCATGGAAAAGTGATTTTTTTTCTCTCATTGAAAATCTTCAACTTCTTTGTTGCACGGCTGAAAAATATTGTCTTTACACAATGAACACTCACAATGTATGACCATATTTATAATAGATTAGGGTAGAAGATGTTACAAATAACAACAAAGGAGTTGCATTTTCTATTTATTGAGAGGTACCAGATCACAGATTTTTAACAATACTATGTTGGAATAATCAATTATGTTTCACGTTTTTTCTATTCTATGGAATCACACTGTAACTACAATATTTTCTGGCTGCTATTGTATCAAGAAAAAATGTTTAAAGGTGAATTTCTGTGTATTGTATTAATATTGGCTTAAGGCTGCTATACTGTCAAGTCCTGATTTAACTTTCACTTACAGCTTAAACTGCCACAAAGTTAACAGTATAGTTCTAGAAAGCTGGAAACCAAAGTTAACTTGTAATTAATCTTTTTAATTAAAAAAAAAAAAAGTAGCTTAAAGAGAATACATGTCGCTTTACTTAGACTTCGGTGAAAGTCTATTCAGTGAGATTTTGCGACCTCTCTGTGAAGGGATTGTCTGGTGTTCCTGTACTACATCAACTCAACTTTTGTCAACGTTGTGCTCCAATGATATACAGTGCTTATTTGTAAAAACCTGCCAGACTTAACCTTTGCCTGTCAGTTATTATAAGCCACACCATTTTCACTCAAATGGAACACGGTGTGTGATATTCCCAATGATGTGTATATAAGAGTGTGTATACAGAGGCTAATTCGTTACTAGGAATAACAGTGTAACAGCAATATACTGTCATTTTAATATTCTCTGTGCGTATATGAATGTAGGCACTATGGTTGCTGTACTGTTTTATGTCTATAATCTCAAACCTGTAGCACTTACAAAGTTAAATGTGTTTCTGTTGTTTACTGCTATATCCACAATAAGCTAGCGGGATCATATTGTTCCTAATAAACCAGATTTCTTCAGCGATCTGAGTCTGGTTTGTGCTGTGTGCAAGCCTTAAGCTCAGAGAACAATGTGTCAACAAGCTTTTAAATCATTCTTAGCCTGATCTCTGAGCATGTATGCATGTGAGTGAGAGAGAGGCAGACAGCAATATATTTAAAATGCTCTAGCCAGTGCTATGTAGGGCTGGCTGTGTCAACATGGCTGTCTGCGATACACAGGAGCCAGTTCTTAGGAATTGTGCAGAAACAGAGCAGCCACACCCCATCAGACATCAAAGCTGTCCCCAAACACAACACTTGTCAGCCTCCCTCTTCTGCTCCATACGCTGCTAAACATGAGTGTAAAAAACCAAATGCCCCGAGGCCAGGTTTTTACACCCTCTGCCTCTGTTCTGATCACACTAGTCTTCAAAGGCAAGGGTCCTCTGGTGCTCTGTAGAATTTGTGAAAAGCATGATGCAGTAAAACTAATGTTGAAAGTGAGTGGGTGAGAGAAAATGAGGGAAGAGAGTGAAGGAAAGTGGTGGTATATATCCCTGAGGAGAGCAACAGAGGAGAAAAGTTAATTTGGGCTAGAGCCTCTCGCAAGCCCCTCTCTCTCACTCACCATGCATATAAAATGCATGACACGCTCTGAAGGAGAATTTTAAATCAGCCCCTACACTTTCAAAAGAAAGTCCAGTGTGGGTGTGGATGGTGGATGTGTGTGTGCATGTGAGCGAGAGAGAGAGAGTGAGAGAGAGACACAGACAGATAGACAGAGAGAGAGAGAGAGAGATGGTTAGTCCGAACAGGAGGGGGTAGTAGAGCCCTCCTTCTTCTCCTGCTTTAGGGCTACAAGGTGTAGAGGAGGCTTTCCCAGTGCTGAATATCACAGGGGAGATTGGGAGATCAAAGCAGATAGTCTGGGGTCAGTCCAGTCCAGTTTTACCCCACATTTGGAAATCCATCAGATCTGCTGATGTTACCTTTGCCTCATTTAACATCAACCTTAAGTGCATCAAAAACTTCCGACTGCACTCCAACCATTTCCTAAAAAGAGATTTTTTTTTAAAAAGCACGGCAAAAAAATCATTCATTTCTAACTGGAACCTAAATATTCAATGAGAGTCAGTTCATGGTTTATTATGGGATGGGATTCCTATCTTCTCTAAAAACTAATTTTGGCTGGAGCCTAGTCCTGCCTGAAGGATGTACTATAGTGTCACCTTGTGGCTGCTCCCCATGCATGCTTCACTAAATATCCTCAGGGCAGCACACCATGGAGAAACAACACTAGAGGGCTGAGAGTTCAACAGCTCAGAGCTTTGATGATGGTTGCTTGGCCATCTCTGGCCTGGAGAAACATTAGTTCTCTCAGCAATGTAAAAAAGCCCAACCAATTTCCCTACTGTGAAATCAACTTCAACTGGTTCTAAAAGGTGAACTCTGGAGAAGTGGAAGAGGCAATGCATGAGTCCTGATCATCTGATAACATGGTTTTCAGCTGGAGAGACCTGCAGTACAACTAGCAGCCACAAATGATGTCAGCGATCAAGCACTGAGTATTAAAACCACAAACACAATAGAGGTTTAAGGCCATAAAAGGCTTTTATTATGCAGTCCTGAAGCTTGGTGCACATACCTATCACTGCTGTACAAATATGCCTTTTGGACCTGCTTTTTCAGATTTTTACTTACTGAATCTAAATTTGGCAGATAGCATTCACAAACTAAAGTACAGCAGCCTACTATGACCTAGTGCTCAGCTACAGCTGGCTGTAGCTGAACACTTAACCCATGTATGCACGCTAAAGGAAGTTGGGTGACTGTGTGTCTAAGGTGGTTAATAGGGTGCCAAATACTGATGTGTCTAAATCTGGGAGAAGTTAGTAATTTAGGGCATGAATTTACCCTATCACACACTGTAATTAGGGAGGGGGAGTGCAGGGTCAGCCAGTAGAGTTGTTCCTGGGTTCAGTTTGGTGAATTCAGGCATGGGCTAACACCTAATGATATACTATTCCAAGTGAAAGCACTTTGATAAATTATTCAGAATGAAGAAATAGCAATGAAGTGATGCATGACTTCATGATAGAGTAAAACAAATGAGCTGGAGCACAACTTCAAAGTACATTCAGTGTCCATTTATTTTTCTGCAGCCAGAAAAATAGAAAAAGTAAAACAAAGAACATTCATAACTGTTGAAGTGTAATTTCTCATGCTTGCACATTTACAGTACATCTTGATCAGATACAAAGTGTCTTTGAATTGAACATATTGCCACAATATATTTACAAATATTAAAACTGCAGCCTCTTTAAACGTGATCTTCTGAAACATTCATAAAAATAAAGCTTTCTCTGGCACGTTTCCCGAAAACGATCCTATTTACAGTGAAAGATGGAGATGAGTCCTGTCAAGCTACAGCATACAGAGTCCAGATCAGAGACGCCATGTTGTGTTGCATGTTTGTGAACTGAGTATCAGATATCTGACACCCACTGCTCACATAGATAACACAGGAAACATAAAACAAGTGGGACACAATTGAAAATAAATGGGGAAAAAAGGATTAAGAGTCTAAAAATGACATCTTTTGTTTCTGTCATAACATCACAAAAATGCAACCCTTCCATCACAATATGACCCCAAATCACTATGTTAAATGAGTGAAAAACGTTTTCACCTTGACATTTGGATGGTTTTGTGCCAAAAATGATTTCAAGATGCATTCATTTGGGATTTTTTTTAACAGAATTAAATCTATTCAAGTGGAATAAAATCTCTTCAAACGTCTGAGGGTTCAAAATTTTAATGATATAAACTACAGCTACAACAAAGGGCAATTTGAACAAACTCAAAGGTGAATTTTGACAATTTAACGTTTATACATTCACATTTCTGCAATTTCTAAAAAATGTGAAATAAATGCATTTTGTGGCACAACAAAAAGTCAAAGGAGACAAATACTGTACCTTGTTAAGGGGTGCGGGCAGGGCAAGCAAAAGACACAAATAAAGATTGGGCATCAATTCATCCAATTGGACAACATATTTTTTACAGCAAGTCATGAAATGAATTGTGTGTGATGTGTAGTTTTGCTTAAAAAAGAAAATTGCATCTGTAAATGTTTACCTTTCTACACCAAATATTGAGAAAGAGGCTGTTTTCTTTGAGGTGAAGATAGGTGGTCATTCAGTGTACAATGTTTAACTTAGTAGGTGTCACATTAAAAAAAGTGACTTGGCACTGCTAAAATGAAATAAAATCATAACTACACAGCCCAAACACTGAAGCCCTAATTCATTATAACCGATCTGAACTTCCACACCTCTCTGGGGAAGATAACCCCAACGTATCTGCGTATGTGTGTGTGTGCACACGCAAACACATATCAGTGTTCAAACAAAAAACAGTTCTATTCAGAGAACTGATCCTCCAGTGCAGGAGCTCCACTTCCACTAAGCAGTCTAGCTCTTTGGTTTCCAAGCCTCTATAGTGCATCAGTTGTAGGCTGTAGGCATCAGCAGCAGACCCTCAGACTGGCATTGCCCAGCATCATGCTCCCTACCTCAGCCTTCAACCTAAATTACTCCCACTACGTCTTCAGCTTAGCTGATGCTTCCTTCCTCTCACTCTGTCAGGTTCTCCTCTCTACAGGCATCTGGAAAGAAGGAAAAAGAGTGTGTATTAGGACACAATGAAGACAAGACCTATGCATGTGTGTCGTGTTTCTTTCACATCACTTTGCCCATCTGAAGGGATTAAGGCCTGGACGCACGGTAATCTCTGAATCAAAATGATGTAGTAGAGACACTGAGCAAGCATCTGTTATTCACTTCCACTCACATTAATACAATCACAATATCTTCACATCAATGCAAACAGTTGCCACAGGAAAAATGCAATTATTATAAGCCAATCATAACTACTTATAACTGCCTTGTAGGGCTGGGCGATGAATGAGTTGCCAAAGCCGACATTAACATCATCTTAAAGACGGAGTTTTACTGGACACGATCATTTTGAGAACAGCCTACACAACGTTTATGCACGCACATTATGAGCTCGCTAGTAGACAGGGTTGTTCAGGTTGACTTCATCCGGGAGCCAGTAAACTCAGGAATGCAGATGTGAAAAACACAATCTTTTTTTTGCGTTTATTAATTACAAACAGAAAACATTAAGAAAGGTAAATTGAACAGAGCTTTTTATTTATGTTCCAGATTTAATCTCATTTTGTAATAAAAACAAAAAATCAGTTTACAACACAAAAGGTGAAAAAGAGCAGTTTGCTCTGATATTATCATTAACACACTTGATGAACGGTCTGAATAAAGTTATTTTGATAAAATGTTTATAATGCCTCCATTTCTTGCATGTTTTCATTGGACCATCTAACCGTAAAAACATATAAACACATTTTGTTTGTTATGGAAATTTCTTTGACACGCTAATGGAAAGTAACATTTTCTAAATCTTTTGATTATTTATCGTTGTATTTATCGTTATAGCAACAAATGGGTCAAATAATCGTGATAAAGATTTTTGTCCATATCGCCCAGCCCTACTGCCCTGTAGCACCACTGTGTGCCAAGGAACAGTGCAGGTGTTCCTTTGTCCCCACCACCATCAGAATATATATAGGGCCTCCTTGTGGTATGGGACAGGTTATGTCTTCGGGTACGATCCTGCAGATCCTTTCCAAACCACATGGTTCTTTTACGTTTACACTGCCCAATTACAAGCAAATTCTGGCTTGTAAACACGAGTCAGATGGACTCACAAGTAGCTTGTTTTGTAGCTTGAGTTTTGGTAACCTGCCATCCAGCAAAGAGATTTTGGAGCTCTGTGTGTCAATAACCAGCAGCATAATTAATGAAGCCTTGATGCTGACAGGATGATAGGGTCTTCATCCTGATGCAGAAAACAGTGTCCACATCACACTGCCGCAACACTGGCATCCAGCAGAGCAAACAGGTGGCCTGGCACCATGCCTCCTTACAGCCTGCCACGGGCACAATGAGTGTTTCCTACCTGGGACAGGGTTACAGGGCAGGGTGGGGAGAGAGCTCAGGGTCCAGGAGAGAAGGGGAGTTGGGGTTAGCAATGCTGAGCATCTATACCTGCCGGGCTGAGCACCAGGGCCTGGAGGATATCTGATAGGGAGATGATGCCCTCGATGCTGGAGCGCTCGTCCACCACTACCAACCGATGCACCTAACAGACACACAGGCATATATACCCAATGCACATGTTAAGAGATGAACTTTAGAGATGAATTTTTGTGTGCTGAGTGAATTTATATAAGTGTGTGTGCATCTGTGTGTTCATGCACATAGAATCTCACTTCAGCTTTTACTATCCTGTCCACTATGGTCTCCAGTGTTTCCAGCTTATGGCACTTCATGACTCCTTCAAAGTACTGGGAGCGATGCTTCAGAGCCTGGGTCACCGTAATGTCCAAGTTGTTGTACGTCTTCTCAGCAGCCAAGTTCTACACACACACACACACACACACACACACACACACACACACACACACACACAGCAATGCTGTTGTCTAATTCAATTCAATAAAT
>OOFE01018778.1:16521-27455 GCA_900323365.1 Monocentris japonica | reverse complement strand
AGCAGATTTCAAAGCTCATAGTTCAGACAGTATCATTCCAGGGGATGCTGGGTCTGAACCAGGAAGTGGACAACCCTCTAGTTGTCTCCGATCTGGTCTTCCAGCCGTCTTTCACAGAGTCAAACCAGTATGTGGTGGTGGCCACTTCAGGCTCAGGCACGGACCTGCTCTTCTCTGATCTGTCCTCGGGCCGCACTGAGGTTCTCCGGAGCCTCAAGGAGCCCCTGGCCCCCCAAGCCTGGCCCTGGGGAGGCCCCAACAGGGTAGTGGTCTCCAGCGGCTTGTTTGGACAGTACCTGGTGACGCCATCAGCCGAGTCCCTCTTTGTCCTGAACGGCAAACAGAGCACGCCGCACTGTGAGGTGTCAGACATCAAGCGAGGGAACACAATTGTCTGGGTCGGGGAGGTATGAGTGAGAGAGATAAAAAGAGAGGGGGAAGGAGGATAAGGGAAAGAAATAAATGTCGAAGAAGAGAGAAAGATCAGGCCAAAATACGTATTATTAAGATTTATGTGGACATAAGTTGTGGACTCAACCCTGGGACTGAGCGAGAGGAATACATGCCTGGGTTTATTGTAACAAAAGTACACTTAAAAATAGAGTAATTGAGAAAATATTAAGAAACCCTGTTGTGATATTTCTATTGGGAGAAAGTGTCAATGCCGTTCAGTGCAACAGTGATCTATGTGCACTTAACTATACAGAATTGTACATTATTGCACTTCCTTCCATGTTATCACAGCAAATAGGTACCTGAAGAGGGGTTGTCAGTGAACTATGAACTATGCACAATGCTCACTTTTTTTAGAGTAAAGCTTTTCATTTTTGTTTATCTCAACAATGTTTGTCGTTTTCACCAGTGCTGCATATAGTCACCACAAAACTGTCTGTCTGTCTGTCTGTCCGTCTGCCTTTAGTGTTTGTGTGTTTTCAGTCCTTTTAAATGCTACGAGCTCATCTGTTTACTCGCCTCTTGTCCTTTGTCATGGTATTGTACTGTATTCTCCCTCTAAAAGCTTTCATTCTCCCCATGCCAGCAGAGGTTGGCTTTATGCACATGTGTAATCCCCCTATTTACAGTGTCTTTCCAAAGAGCCCAGTTTGTCCATCAGCCGTGGACTATGGATGTTTTGATTGCATAGAAAACCCAACCAGAAATGACCTGTACACTTTATAGACTCCTGAAATGGAACAATTTGCCCCCCATCTCTCACATTACCTCTGTACCTGCAGCACCAGACTGTGCTCTGAAGCCTGAAAATGCCACTTTGCAGATTCCCTCAAGGCAATGACTCCGGCTTTGCACTGACTCACATGTTGAGCCCATGTTATAGTGACATCAATTCCACTATCTGATTGGCTAGGAGCATTTGCAGCATCATCCCAGACAGGTGTGCATGAAGATCAAATTCCAAGGTAAGCAAACTGTGCTTGCCATAGATACATTCATCCAGCATTACTCCTAACGGTGCAACACGATGCCACTATCTTTATCTGTAAGTCTAATCAACTCCAGTCTGTTTGGATAGAAACCAGAAATGGTCATGTGCATGTATCCAAAATTTACTTTTAAGCCATGAAATTCATTTCTTATGTTCAGGAAGCTCAGTTAACACCAACTCTTGGGCCATCAAAATGAGAAATATTTTCTCTCTGAGGAAATATATCACCTCTGTACTTGGCGATTGGCAGTTGCACTAATCATCATAATGATGATCAATGTGCAACAAGATCGCTCTGCTGCTTCCTGGCAGTTGTAATAAGGTTAGCAGAATGTATGGTGATCCCAGTGCTTCCCTGGCCTTCCTGCCTCTGGACAGCTGTACTGAGGTCAGCATAGGAGTATTAACCTTTGGCAAGACGTTTCCTCCCCCTGCTCCTTGGATTCATAGTATGCATTAGTCTTCGGGCAATGAGCTCCTTGTAAACTGTATTGAGGTCACCATATGAGAACTTACTGTGGGGCAGTTTTGCTTTTGCTTCTCTGCTTTCCCCTATTTTTTGCACTGTGCCCGTCATCCACAAAACTACAACTAAAACGATGACTTTTTCGTCATAGCCCTAACCATACAGGGCTATTTTTGACATTTTAAAGTGTATGGGAAGCTAATTGTCAATCAGTTTGTTCTTACATCTGGTTAAATTGATATTCTTCCCCATTGTGAGTTAAATGCATTATTGTCAAGTAAATAAAAACAAAAGCTGCAAACTAAAATGAAAGTGAAATCAAACTTCAGTTGAAACAAATCATCTTCAGAAAAACTTCTTAAAAGTTTTCTTATGTTGGATTTTGAATTTGCAAAGGATCTTATGTGGCACGCCTGTATGTGATTGTCATTTCACAAATGCTCACAGCCTTTGGGATTATGCAGTTGTTGACCATTTTGGGTGGGTTAAACATGTTGTTAGGACGGAGTAAAGTCACTGAGAGCATGAACTAAAACTATCTCTGAAGCCCTCTAGCCCCTCTGCAGACCAACATGTCAAAATCCACCTTTAGTGTATTGTAAGGAACATGTACTGTGAGGCTGGATTCACTTACCTACAGAAAATCCCACTTATTTCCCGTACCACTGTAAATCCAGGAGTCTTGCGTATGGAGTGTCTGCTCATGCGTTTGTTCCCTAGAAACAAACGGCACCCCAAATGAAACATCTTTCATCGTCTCCTAATACGTAGTTGTGCCTGTAACTCCCCAATGCAATGTGTAGGGTAGAAACCAAGCTGTGTAAGAAAAGAAAAAAACGTACACACAGAGTGAAACCGATTTGTCGTTCTTGTTTGTGATTTAGGTATTTGCTGCTAATCGGAGATGAAATTTTTGAAGGCAAAGACAAAATGATGTTGATAATGTTTCCTAGACCACTGTTGCACTGAGGAGAGAAATAAAACAATTAAATAAATAAATATCCAACATACGTTTATGTTCTGTGAAGGGAAATTAAGCGATCTTGTCCAATTTGTAGCCCAATTATCTCACTGTAGCAATGGAGAACAGTTTATATCTCACTGTTTAAGGATTCAGGCTCTGTTGCTTCCCAAAGTTGCCATCCCATCCAACGTTTCTCCCCAATGGCTCTGATGAGGAATCTATGTGAGAGCTCCCCAAGACATGCATGTAATGAAAATAGATCTTCAACAACACAGTTATCATTCAGATCCCTTTTGATCTCACGCAGTCACACACAGTTTACAGTTGCTTGTGAAACGGTCACTTTTCTGCCCTCTCATTGTCACATCTGTCAGCTTATCTCTTAAGGTCGATTCAGCAGTATGACATTGCTATTAGAGCCAAGGAGAGCAAGAACAAAGAGAATGCACCTGCGCTTGCTGATATAACTGTACTATTGGCTAGCTCATGTTGTTTGTTTGAATCTACCTTTAATGTCACATTACTATTTCTGTACCTCTCCTTTAACCCTCGAGTAAGGGGCTGCAGAGCTGAACCGCTTGGTGTGATAGACATTGATAGGAACCACTGTTGTAGATAACATTGTTCATGTTTAGAACACATTCAGACATGATGAAACCGACTGTACAGTTTTCTTTATGCATTTTGTGTGTTCTGGTTTATGAGGGAATTGTTTTGTAAGAAAAAAATCAAATAAAATATATTGTAAAAATCACGCAGCTGTGTTACACTGTAAGTCAATTACAGACTGTAAAGCATGTAGTTTGCACAGACAGACAGACAGATATTGTGCTCAGATGATAACATATTTTTATTAATGTACCTCCATATGCTTCATTTTATTGATGTTTCAATCATCTATAAATCACACAACACCACTGCATCCAAAAGTGTTAGAGACCTACAAAATCTTTAGCAGTAAAACATGACCGTACTGGAACAGTAGGCACATTATGGGAGATAGTTGACCAGGTTTGACTGCTTTACAGCCCAAAACAGGAAGAGGGCGCTGTTCTTCCAGTGTAAACAGAGCTAAAGCTTTCAAAGTTTCTCGCAATGGCAGATTGTGGAAGGAATGAGAGGCAGATGGGAAAAAAATAAATTCCAGCATGTTTATCCTCTTCAGTAAAACATTTGTTAAAATGTTTGACCGAAAAAGAAAAAATCCTCTTTGCGACAGGAAGCAGGTTTATGAGAAACGTGGTGTTACAGTAAAAAAACACTGGTGTCGTTTGTTTACAGCAATTATATCACAATTAATAATAAAATGGTATATTACATAATGTGGGTCAATAAATGATTAAGTTTAGTTTAGTATTGAATCAGAATCAAACCTCCTCTGATGTTAAATGGATGGTGTTTGTTCATAAATACTCTGAAGGAAGACCTCCAAAACGGCAACTTCTCCTTGTCACTCTGCCTTGAAATTGCTACGGTTGACAAGGTAAGACAGAGCGACAATCTTACTGTCTGGGAAATTACCGGATCTTTGCCACAAGGCACTGCCTGTGATGACCCCTTCCATCTCCCGTCCCTGCCCTTCTCCGAGCCGTTGTCATTTAAAGTGTCAGTCCATTGATGAGCTGGCTTCGAGCTGGCCTTCACTCCTGTATAAGGTAATGTAATCTATTGTCTTTCTGTGTTCAACACGCTCCAACAATCCATGGCCATTACTTACAACGACGTTCTTTGGACGGGCGCTCTCAATACCCTCCATCTCCATCAGTGTCAGAGAGAGGGAAAGAGAGAGGAAAGAGCAGAGACTTCCCAGAGGTAGGAGAATCTGATGGCACAGACAGTTCCCACCCTGTTCACACCTGCCTCAGTTTCATATGATCTGGAGCAGAATAGGGAAAGGAAGACGCCATCCATCATGACTTTTTTTTTTTTTTTTTTTAATTCTTTATTTATGAACATTTTTCTCATTTTAAGGACAGCGAGCAAAAAGCAAACATTGAACAAAAAGCAAAAAAAAAAAAAAAGAGACAAACAAACATGAGGTCATGGGATGATCAGTAAATCAAGACAAATGTGTCTGATTTAAAATAAAATATCACACATGGTACATACAATAATGATGGCAGATGTCTCATTGGCTGTCTCAGTGGCTAAATAAGCACACCATTTTTCCCACCGTTTTTCTCCCAGCTTTTTTTGGAGCCGTATGGAGTAGGTCATCTGCTCTAGAAGATGTAGGTGTTTAACAATATTGGCAAAGAGGCCAGCAGTAGGACAGTTTTTCTGAAGCCAGTATTTTGTAATGGCCTTTTTACTTGCAGCCAACAAGATCTTTAGGATGTAAGTATCATCTTTACCGTCAGGGATATGTCCAAGATAGAGGGATGTGAATGTTGTACTGTACTAAAACCCAGGGTTTTTGAAATGATTGTTGCTACTTCCTTCCAGAAAGTCTGAATAGAGGGACTAGACCAGAAAACATGAGCATGATCAACCATGATTTCTCCACATTCCCTCCAGCAGCATAGCTGACTGCCAGTTTGTTTAGACTTCTGTTTGGGAGTGATAAAAAAGCGAATCACGTTTTCCCAACAGAAGTCTCTCCAGGTCGAGTTGGTGGAGGACGACATTCAGCCACATGTCTTCAGTTATTTCAATGTCCAATTCTTTTTCCCATCGTTGCTTCACATAGTCTGTGGTGTCCTTCTCCAGCGATGTGATGCCATGGTATAACTTGCTTATAAGACCTTTATTACTTCCTGAGTTATAAGCATCAATAAATATATGGATAACACTTGGTGGCTCTCTTGGATGAGAACCTTTTACCTCTTTACAAAAATAATCACAAAGCTGTAAATACCTGTCAAGTCCTGCCTACCCAACCCATATGTCTGACATGGGTTATCGAAACTATTAAGCTCCCATTTTTTAACTATCTTCCATATGGACGTGATACCAGAATAGACCCATTGTCTATATCTACAGTCTTGCGATGCTGGTGTAAAGTCAGGGTCACATGCCGGCCATCTAAGCAGTTTAACCTCTCTTCTAAACGTTTAACCACTTCTACCCATACTTTCAGTGAAAAATTCACCCATTGACTCGCCGTCTGTAATATTTCCTTCTGCCTGCCAACACAGCCAAGCAATGACTGTGTTGGTGTATCTATTAAAGATAACTCCATACTCCATACTAGAATTTCACCCTTGGTCTCTTTTTTATCCCAAATGAATCGTGAAATATGCTCATTCCATTCTCTAAATTGTTTCGGAGAGAGAGAGCTAGGAAAGGATATAATAATCTGGGAAGAATGTTCATTTTAACTGATCTGATTCTGACGCCAAAGTGGAGAGGGAGCAAGCCCCACCCATTGAGGTCATCATATATTTTTTTGTTAATGCAGTTGTAGTTAATATGAAATAACAGTGACAGATCTTTGGGTAAACCTCCTCCCAGGTACTTGATGTGGGATGAGTGCCAGTTGAAATGATACTTTTCAGTGAATTCCTGCATGGGAGTGTAAATGTCATAACCTGAGTTTTATGTATGTTAAGGGCATATCCTGAATATACCCCATATGTTTCCAACATTTTCATTAAAAGAGGTAGGCCTGAACCTGGGTCCATGTTTGTGACCAGTACATCATCTGCGTACAAGCTTACTTTATACTCCGCTCCTCCTAGAGCTAATTTTTTCCTTCAATAATATGTAGGGCTCTCCTTATATTATCTTGAGTTTGTCTGTTTTTTATGAATCCTGTTTGGTCCTCATCTATTAACAAAGGAATTACGTTTTCCATCCTCTTTTTTAAGATGGTGGCATAAAGTTTATAGTCTGTGTTTAAAACACTGATAGGCCTATATCCTTTCCAGTCCACCCTGTCCTTTCCTTCCTTGGGGATAACTGATATAAAAGCGTCCCTCCAGGAGGGGGGGAGAGCCTTCTTTTAAAATGTAATTAAAACAGGTCTCCAGTAAAGGGAGCAGGTGTTCTCTCATAGATTTGTACCATTCTGGGGGGAACCCATCAGTACCAGGTGACTTGTTGGTGTTCAGGCTTGAAAAAGCTTTGTCTATTTCCTCCTTTGTTATTGGTGAGACAAGTTTATCATTCATTTCTTTACCAAGCGTAGGGAGGTCTAAAGAATTCAGAAATTCAACAATTGTGTGTCTACTAACCTGGTCTGACTGGGAATATAAAGATTTGTAGTACGTTTCAAATGCTTTGTGTCTACCATCCAGACTGTCGTCTTATTTGTAACAGGGTCTCTAATCTTATAAATGGTGTTTTCTGCTTGTTGTTTTCTGAGCCTCCAAGCTAGCAATTTTGCCCCTTTGGGGCCTGCCTCATAATATCTGTGCTTCATAAACCTTATGTTTTTCTCAACTTCCTCACTTAGTATTTTATCTATTTCCTGCTTGACACTTGTCTAGTGTCTAAATGTAATGTTAGATAAACCCCAGAGTGGTCTGAAAGATCCCTCTGGCCGATTCTACAATCTCTCAATCTGTGTAAATCCTTGTTATACATACATACAGAATAAAAAGTGTATCCTGGGTCCGATCCATGCCTGGACCGCCATACATCAGTCCCAGGTCTTTAAGTGCCTTGTTTATATGTCTTTCAGTAGGATTCCTTTCTTTTTCTGTTGGTTGTATCTAATAAAGGGTTAAGAAGCATATTAAAATCTCCTGTACAGATCAGGGTCCCGTATGTTTCTGATGCAATCAAATCAAACACCTTTCTAAAAAAAACACATCACTCCCACGGGGAGCGTAAACAGCGTCACCTCTTTTTGGTCTATTTTCCACTTTATCAGAACAAATCTGCCCTCTTTATTGCTTATTTCAGATATGAATTCAAACCAAATCGAATTTGAGATCAATATGGCAACTCCCCTTTTTTACCATTTTTATATGATGAGAAGAAAGTATTCCTAAAACCCATTTTTTAAGTTTTTCGTGTTCAGCACCAGAAAGATGACTTTCCTGCCAAAATGCTATATTTATCCTCTCTTTTTTTATTTTAGCTATCATTTTGCTTCTTTTGATCGGATTATTTAGTCCATTTACAGTCAATGAGAGTATGTTATAATGTTGGAAATGCATTAATTTTACGTTTGAAACATTGCACTTGTAACATCCCAGACCTCAAGAGATAAACAAAGTCAAATAAAACAAGAAAACTCAAAGAACTATAATACAGAACATTGAACTGAGCTCCCAACTAAAAAGGTGCCATATTGCCTTTGGCAGTGAGGGGGGCTTGTGGCTCTCTGTCTATGAGCCGTAGGTATCAGCCGTCAATATAAGTTAAGAGTAAATTGTGCACTCATCCCCTGCTGCAGCTCCCGACCCCGTCCTACGAAACTCCTTCAGCCTCTCCCGATCCTGATTTTGGTGCTATGGCGCGGTGGGCGCGTTCTATCCCCAGGTCACGGCCCTGGTCCAAGCCAAGATCGTCTCCCAATTCCAACTTTGTCAGGTTTTCAACGAACGCAACTGCGGAAGTGCCCTCAGCATCCTCTGGGACGCCGTAGATCCTGATATTGTTGCGCCTGGAGCGCCCTTCCAAATCAGACACTTTATCTTGCAGCTGGGTGAGGGCATCCTTGACTCCAATGTCCCATCGTTCCATATCGGCCATGCTTTCCTCCATCTCTCCCACACGCTTCACTGCTTCTTCTATCTGACCAGTCGCATCTTGTATTTTCCGGTTTATTTCCGTTGTGAATTGTTCCATTTGTTTTTTTTAATATCCTCTCGAAAACATGTACAGAATTCTGAGAGATCTCTTTTCAGTTCGGCCCGGAGCGCTGCCATCCCCTTAGTCACGACATTCACAACACTCGCCACTTCGCAGATTGAGTCCAAAGTTTTGTTTTCTCTGTGGCCTCCATCTTGTCCTGTTGGGATTTCACTGGCCGCAACTTCTTTCTTTCTTTCTTTCTTTCTTTCTTTCTTTCTTTCTCCTTTCTTACTTTTGTCCCCGTTCATTATTAGGTCGATGTATATCAATTTGAATTAAGATAAATTCTTGAATTAGGGGAAATTTAAGGCTGATACCGGAGCTCTGTTACTAAGCTGTCATACCGTGTAGCATGCCACCAAAAGTCCCATTACACAGTCTTGAGGCTACATTCACACCACACACGCTCAGTTCTGAATTGTTGCTGATATCAGATTTTTTTTTTGGGTGACTGTTCATATCTATTCCAGGATGTAACCCATATCTGATACCAATATGAACTGACAGTGATGCTGAAAAGACAAGTGTTTGTACCTACACTTCTCTGCCTTGTTTCTAACATATTCTGATGCTGGTATGTGCCTTGGGTTTTGACTCAATTGTGTCATCTCCCCAAATACCAAGCCAATTTTGCTTTCTTTCCATTGTTGTGTGTCGTTGTTCTCCATGCTAACGCTGGTTCATCCAAACTGCCGTGGACACCAAAATATGACGATTGTCTCAAGTGAATGACGTAAGGTTTACTTATTGTCATGGCAAATTCTAATTTGAGTGTTCAAGTAAAAGTCGTATGTTGGTCACGTGCCTCGGCATCCAATTTTGTACTACATATCCATGTGGTCCAGATAGAATTGAAAAAAATGTGGGTCCACCTCTTTGATGCTCATCAAATGCGTGTCACATGTGACGGGAAAAAAATCTGAATTGGGACACTTTCATCTGCAGGGTGAATGAAGCCTGAGATTTCTGACAATAACATTTCACCCCAAGGAATAGAAAAGGATGGAGCACTGTGTTGATTAAGTGGAGTAATCTGGGAAACTGTTCCTACTGGCATGGGGAGGGTTTCAGTTCAGCTCAAAGGTTACATCTGTTGGTATGAGGTTTCACTGTTTCATATAGACCCTGGGAAGAATCAAGATAGAAAGGATAGAAAACCGTTTCAGGTTTTTCAGGTAAAACGTACAAATATATAAAATAATAAAATAGTCCTAGCAAATGTCACTGAAAAGGGAACCAATAAAGTGTCACTGAAACAGCTAGCTAAATAAAATAAAACAAGCTTAGGTCAGGTGACAGGTATCCATGGATTGCCCATCGTCTAATGCAAGAAACAAGAGGGTGTTTCTAACCTCTACAGTTCATCCAATAGGAAGGACAAACACAAAAGAAAGCATTTGAACTGAAGACATTGTCCAAAACTAAAACTGAGAGAGAAAGACAAACAGTTGTCTTCTTTGTGTGGGAGGGCATGAATGGATGGTTGACCTCACCAGCATGCGAGCGCCAATTTACCTCAGCAGGTTTGCATAGGAACCTCACTCCAACTAACAAGGTGGCAATCCCAGAGCACCAAACCCACAGGAAACTAGGCCTGGGTCAAATTCCATTTGCAAATAATTCTTATTGTTTGTTTTAACCAGCATAGTGTACCAGATGTGTGAGCTATACTTTGACTGTCAATACAATAACTGCAAGAAAGCTTACAATCACAGGAAAATCATAATGCAGATGCCTTTTTGTTATTTACCTAAAATGATCTGATTTGTCTTGCTGTGGTAAACCCGACCAAGCTAGTCCTCCAAGCTGGTTACATAAGAATATTTGCACAAACCATCGACCAGGTCTGAAGGGAAATCAACACCCATAACAAAGGAAATATGACATTCATAGTACAGCCCATGGGCTCTGCCGTATATTTCCTTCTATAGCTAGGCTGTTTACACTGTAATGAACAAGATCCATGAGAGAGCATACCTGTCTGCTCACACATGACTGGAAGTAAAGCAGCCCAATTAGAGCCAAGACACACTCATGATGTCTTCATCACTGCGGTTGACTGGCAGAACATCAGAAATATAAGGATGTTCTATCGGGAATGTGCCATCAAAGGCAATCATCTGACATGGAAAATAAACCAAGAGCATCAATGAATATACAACGACATGGTTCCGTCAGTCATACATGGTTTGATGTGAGGGAGGGAGAGGGAGAAGGGATGTCTTCATCGTCAGGTTCAGTTCTGATACTTATGACTGGTTATGGTGAAGAGAGTACCAGAAATCCAGGATACACTCATGTCAGGAATCGGCCAT
>OOFE01018778.1:2013-16501 GCA_900323365.1 Monocentris japonica | reverse complement strand
CAGGGATCGGCCATGAATATGTGATTCACTGCAACTAAAAAACAAGCAACAGTAAAACAAACACAAAGGCATGAGTAGACTCTTTCTTCAGTTTCTTTTCATTGTTGCTGTGACATGAGGCCAAGTCATTATCATTTAAGAGTTTCAGGAAGCCAGATATGTTCTATCAGCAATCATCAATGCATCATTCATGGCAGCTAAAAAATAAACAAACAACAATAACAAATACAAACAATACATGGGGATTGACGGGGAGTCGATCATGAAGTCAGTTTCTGTTTGTAGTTGATGCTGGATGGGCTGGATACAGCAGAGAATCAAGCTAGTGGGCTGGTTCTCCCTGCATCCAGCACCAGCTTGAGGCCAATTGCAGCTGGGGAGGATTTTAAGGTGTGTTTGTGTTCTAGTCAGGAGAGTCAAAAAGGAGCAGAGAGCGAACGACTGACAGCGGCAGCCGACCTGTCCCAAAGGAAACAGCCAGGGGCAGACCTGAAAGAGCTGGCCAGTCGGGTTTGGAGCGGGAAAGCGTCCTGGAGATTGACAGCTTTAGGGCTCAACGGCTCACCTGGCGGGACAGACGGGAGGTGCGCTGGCCGGCTCAGATGATGCCGGAAAGCAGCGGTCAAGACCGGTGAGTTTTATGTTGTTGTGTGAACAAATAAAGCAGCCTGCCGGCCCATGAGCTCTCCACTCCTGCCTGTGTGTCTGTCTGTCGCGGGGAGTCTGCTACAGTGGCGTCCAATGCGGGGCTTAACAGAGTTCTCCGAGGGGGAAGACCGTCATCGCCGGCCGGCATCCATGACCACAGACAGTGGCATCAGCTACCTACCAAGAATGTATCATTCATTGCAACTTTCTGTTCAAGGTTGATGTGACATTGCTGGGCAGGGATGCAAGTAATGTCTTCCCATTAGGACTGGCTCTGATACTCTGGTTAAGTTTGAGAAATCAGATATGTTCTGTCAGGAATCTGTCAGGAATATATCACTCATTTGTCCCAGTGACATAAAGCATTATAAAAATACATAGAAAAGTCTATTTTGCAGTCGGTTTCATGCTTGATGTGACATGTGGCTGGTGCCAAATCACTGTAATGAGAGCAGAGATGGTAGTTTTAATCATTAAGATGGATTAATCATTAAGTTTTACCTCTGTTTGTTATAGTGAAGAGAGCATCAGAAAATCCAGGGACATTCCCTTAGGAGTCTGCCATGAAAATATCACAGATGGAAACTAAAATAAAAATCTCAAAACAACAGAAATAAATATAAAAGGACTGGGAATGTCTATTCTGAAGTCAGTTTCTGTTCATGGAAAGGCCATGAGACCAAATTAGAGTTGGTTTTACCTCTGTGCTTACGGTGAAGAAATCCAGGTTTATTTTCCCGACATTCTGCAATAAATATAGTATTCATCGTGGCTACCAAATAACCATACAACAGTATGGTGCAAGTCGGTTTCTGCTGGTGGCTGATGTGACATGTGGCCACATCATTAAAGAGAGACACACCAGTGATGCCGTCATCACTGGGGCTGATTCTGATGGCAAAGAGAGCATCAGAAATCCAGGTATGTTCTGTCATGAATCTATCAACCATTACCGCTAAATAAAAAATAACCAAACAACAGTAATAAATATAAAATGTCACAGGAATGTCTACAGTGCAGTCAGTTTCTGTTCATGGTTGATGTGACATTGCTAGACCAAACCACTATCATTAGAGCAGAGATGTAAGTCATCATGTCTCTCTGGTTATGATGAAGAGAGTCTCAGAAATCCAGGTATGATCTGTCAGTAATGTGTCATGCACATATCATTCATGGGAGTAAAAAATAATCCAACAACAGTAATAAATATGAAAAGACATGGAAAAGTCCACGGTGTAGTCAGGTGGCATGTGGCTGGGGCCAAATTGGTATCGTTAGAGCAGAGATACGAGTGGAGATTATACTTTCTTCTCAATAAAGAATTCAGTTCCACCTTTATTAAAGGAGGTTATGCTATATTTTACTCCATTTTTCATAAGAGCAGGACAGTGACAGACATGCACACACACAGCTCTTTTCAATTGCTTTGTGATACTCCTGAGTCTGACAGCTGAGTTGGGCAGGGATAATTGTTGTCTTGTGCCACTGTGCCCATCTCCATGTGAAGACACACACAATACTTCAGTTGAGTTTCAAATTATCCAACAGCAGCAGGCAGAGGCAGGCTTCTCACACTGGGCCCTTGAGCCAACTGAAGGGAATGCGGATTAAATCTGCACCAATGAAACTGGCGAAACCACTGAGGATGCAATCATTTTTCCCCACATGACAAGTTTTTATTATGGACCAGTGGAATGCAGTCTTATGTTTATCTTTTGGTCTCTCTTCAGAGGGAAGGATAAGTAATAGCTGTTAAATCACAGGAAAACAGCAAGCTTGTTTTTCTTTTAGTAGTATAGCAGCAGGGGGATTCTCAAAGCCATTACCTTGATTCTGCTTCATAATGGCATAGATGAGTCAACAATATAATACATTTACCGTTTAGCTATGTAGCTACAGTAATGTTCTTGTCGAGAACAAGGTACAATAATTGCAAGCAAAATTACATGCATTTTCCCTGCAGCGTAACATGCACAACAAATATTTTCAATTATAGCAATAGGTACTTGGACAAGATCCAACTGACACAATTTCAATGCACTGCAAGTGCATCATGTCTGTCAGTATATACTATGAGTGTACCAAAGTGAAAGATTCCTGTGTGTTTTTTGATTAAAAAAAAGATGATACAAAAATGCCACAGAAAGAGTGCATGCCAGTTTAGGGTAAAACTCAAAAATAGCAGTAACAATGCTCCGTAAACAGACTCCTGTCGACACAGAGATGTGCTTTGCTGTGGCTGTGGTCCAAACCTATTTGGAGCTACTGGGGGTGTTGGCTTATCCCACTTCAATAGGCAGCCATCCAGAAAGAGAGATTCTTTGTACACAGCAGTCTACTATCTGCTTCGTAGGCGGACAGAGCAGACGTATTCGATTCGACACGACACATAAACACAGGACGGCTTGCAAAAAGGAAGATCCACAGAAAGCATGCTAAAACTTGGAATAGGTAAAGATAGATTTGAAGAAGTCATCATGGTGGTGGTGGTGATTTGGTTTGTGATGATCATATGCCATACGGGTTCAATCATCTTAGCCAATGTGAAAGAAAAACTTGAGAACACTTTTTTGACGTCTTGGAATAGGCACCAGACTCAGCCAAACACATTGTCGTCCGACCTCACGCACCAAAGCATCTGGTTATGTCATCTAGGAAATGATGAATTATTTTGACACCTTGTCCCCACTGTCTTTTTTGTACTCGCTCACTGTTAACACATGATGACATAAGCCTCAACAGCTTCTCAATAATAATGTATAGTATGTGTAGTTTGATGTGTGTATTCTGATGTCCACAGTATGTATGTGCGTATGCTCCTGTGTGTCCGTATGGATTGTCAACATCACTGTCAGTGTGCCAGTGTGTCAGTATGTACATTTAATGTACTTGACAATGAAAGTAATTCTGTTTACATTCATTCAAGTGATGATTACTTTTCATGTGTACACGTTCATGAACAATAACCGATGCGGTGTAACATGTTGCTGGAAACACGTTGTTCGGTAACCATGGTCACGAAATTCAAGCAAAATTGAGGGATTGTGGCTTCATCTCTTGCATTGATGTCTCAATCAGATATGGCTGCCACGGATATGTGATTGATGAGGAGGCTCTACCTCCCTCTTCCTCCCTCTGTTTACGTTTGCTCATCAACTTTGAGCATGTTTTCTTCCACATCTCAATAAATGACATGTTAAAAATCCTTCTGGGCCAGCCGGGTGGAAATGAGTATTAAGAGAGAATTAGTAAATCACATTTTAACAAGGCTGTCTGTGGTGGTATAATGGGGCCTAATGAAAGTAATGTTTTTGCTGCTGTGCTGACAGCATGTCATTCTCCCAGCTGTGCTTCTGTCTTAGCCTCATGGATGAGTGAAAGAGAAGAGGGAAGAGGATGGGATGGAAATATGGGCCGATGAAGGAATGTAAGTAGAACAAAAGAGTCAAAGGGGGAATGATGATGACGGGGTGGGGAAGGAAAAAAGTTTAAGGGGAATTCTACTGAAATTAAAGCTGCACTAGGCAACGAGAGGTAAATGGCTGAACTCTACATACTCAACACCAGAATTTCATTCAGGAAAATACAACAAGGTCTCATTTAGCTCTTCTCTATTGCAGCCCCAAATTCAGAAGCTAATGGAATTTCTCAAGGTCAAAACGATACAGAGCTCTTCTTACCATCCCCAGAGTCAAAGCCAAATAGAGAGGAGCCACCCAGTGTTGATCACAAAGGAGGGGTTAATTGGGTCAGACACTTGCCTGTTTATGCTTGAAGCTTGAATGAGGACCCCGAGGACGTTTTAAGCTGGATGACTCCTTTGCAATTCTGTTACAGCAGAAAATCAAATTGAATCACTAATCAATTGCCTTGTGCTGTTGCTGAAAATATCAGGATGGAACAGAGTGGAAATTGAATGCCCTCCAAAAAATATAGGCTTTTATTTGAGAGACAACTCAGCTACTCAGCAGTGCGTGACACGTATGGTCCAGAAAAATAACAACCAGCCCTCTATTTATAGAGTCAATGAAGAGGTTTTGATCTGGGTGAAATCCAAAAATGATAGACTATCAAAATTCTATGTGCTGTGTTCAATGTTCTACTGCCACAGTTGGTCAAGAAAAGAAATTTGAAATTGTCAAAATATAGAGAGTTTAAAATACCATAACCTTTATCCAAAACAATGGTTCTCAGTGAGTGATGTCAAAGAACCTCTGAAATGTTTTAAGTTCAGTTTATTGTTGTCCCCCTGTACAGTTCTTTTTTCCAGAGAGTTTATTGATGAGGAAGTGTGCTTTTGATCCGCTTGGATCTGATATCCTGAACATAAGCTGGTTAAGTTACATTGGCAATGTACCCCGCTTAAAAGTGAGCTGTCTGTGTTAAGGGTTAAGCCCAAAGTTAGCTCGCTAACCCGTTTGTGAGACTTTGTAAACCTTGTTGTAAACATATCTGATTTGCACATTAGCTAACTTATCTTGTAGAAACTAACAAACATTATCATTGGTTGCTTTGCTAAATTAGCCTGCGGGCTAGTTAGCCAGCTAACATTGCCAAACACTAACTGGTGTGTAACTGAGCTGACTCTTCTCAAGCTACAACTCAGAGAGAAACTAGGACCAGAGGGGGTAAAGACGGAACAAGAAGTTTCCTGTATCACATGAACTTAAATTTGTAAATAAATCTACATCATCAGACTATTCACTTATAACATTATTGAGTTGACCTACAGTACCAGTCAAAAGTTTGGACACACTTACTTGTAGAAGAGTTTCTCTTTATTTTTACTATTTTTACACACATTTTAGAATAACAGTATCATCAAAACTATGAAATAACATGAAAGGAATTATGCAGTGACCAGAAAAATGTTAAACAAATCAATACTATCTTAGATTTTAGATTCTTCAAAGTAGCCTCCCTTTGGCATTCGGCATTAACAAGCAAAGAAATTCCACAAATGAACTTTTAAAGGCCACAATCACTATGTGTGCTTTTAAAATAATGATTTAATCATTGATCTTCAACATTCTCCACCTCTAAATTTAAAATTTCAAGTTCTAAATGAAAACTACTCATTGGAGGTGCATTTCAAAAAAACTTTTTTTTTTAATTTAAATTTTAGTTTTGAAAAGAAATTCATACATAGACATCAACTATTTATATTTGTCTAAGAAACTAATTTCAAGCATTTAAGCATCAGCCTTTAGATCATGAGAAACAGTCAGGTGTGTCCAAACTTTTGACTGGTACTGTATATCTACACAACAACAATCTCTTTCAGATATCTCATTTTCTTGTCTGGTTGTTATATATTTCGCCATTATTTGCACACAGCCAATTCTCCACTAGACCTCCATGATGGTGCCAGACGTGGCTGCTACAAGATTTGTGACACAACAAAACAAAGCCTCCAGAGTGGTATGGGTTGTGGTGTTAGAAGATGATGTGGGAAATGGGGTTTGAGACAACAAATGAGAAAAGAATAGATTTTAGGTAGCAGTAAAGGAAGTAAAGCTAGAAGGTCAGGAGGGAGTAGAGAAACAAGAATGGAGAAAAGGTTCAGAGTAGGATGGGACACACAGCATAAGTACACAGTCAAGTAGAGATAAGGTACAAGGCACAACAGATGGGGGGGCTTTCTGACACAGTGTCAGGTAAGTTGTCAGTCACATAGACATATAGTCTCTTGACTTTCAAATTCTTGGCAAACGGTGACCCGTCTGGCACCAGAGTAGGATTAAAGAAACCATAAGAAAGTATTTTAAAATCTTATTTTACCCACAAGGAACAAGGCACAACAGCAGAACAGACAGTGGTGGAGAGGGAGGCAGGGAGAACGGTGTCCTTTAATGGATTTTGTGAAAAGAATTGCATTCTGGGCCTGCTAAGGTGTAACATTGAGACATCCCTAAAGACTTCCCAGGGGTGGGGTGATGCAGTGAAGCTTAGATGGGCTGTGCAGAAATTGAAAACCTTGACCTGTTCTTCCTTTTTGCTAGGGCTAAGTTGTAGAGAATCGGCATGATGCATGAGTGCCACCGAGAGAGGAAATGGAAGAGGGTTTGGGGGCCAAAGTGTATAGACGCTGTACTGACAGCCACTTAAGGTGCATCGTCATCATCAATTACATGTGGCATGAGGGAAATTAGACCCAAATGAGGATTTAATGAAGTCGCATGGAGGGTAGTAGAGTGTAATTTGAAAGTTATTACACATATTAAATAGAAAAAAATAATTGGAATTTTTGAGTTTCTAAGTATTTTGTCAAGTACAATTGCTGTGTGAAATGTGTCAAGATTGACTCAAAACTATATAGAGTAAGTCAAAGGGGCCTTATTATAGGTATTTCAATCTTTCTCTATTTATATAGTATACATATATGATCAAAGATATTTAATGTAGACATGGTTAAAACGTGATTTTGAAGTGATTCAATTTAAAATGATTGCAGTTTCAAAAACCCATCCTTTTTTTCCAGGAAGTTTTTGGACTAACTCCAGTTAATGCATCACAACTGGACTTGGTCTTGATTGGCTCCCCTCACTAAACAATTGCAAAAATCCTTCCAACCTGTGAATTTTGCAGCATTTGAAGGGACGAGCCCCCTGAAAAGCCTCCACTCAGCAGGTTTGTCTCATTTGAGGGTCTGGTATGGCCAGCCAATCAGGCCCCAGTATTGTTCCCGTTCTGCCTGTGAGGAGGTAGTCTTCAAATTTAGTCGATAAATACCATTTTAACTAATCTACATTTATTTTCAAATCATCATGGAGAACATTATTCTTATCCTGAGCCATAGCATATATGAAATTCCATTGCAGTTCAATTCAATTGTATTTTTTGGTTTTGACCACACGCAGTCTGAAAGTGTTTAAATGTGGGTTAAATCATATTCTTCATTGGCAGGTTGTTAGGTAAATCTACCTCTGTCATGATGGGATGTAGAAAAACACCTCAAGTACTCTAAAAGTTCTCTTCAATTCTATTCATTTTTCCTGGATATGAGCTGTTCTTAGAGTATTTTACTGAAAAGGCCTGCAGATAATTGATGAATGATCTTGTCTCTAGACAGGAGCTCCCCACAGCAGCTGGAATCTCCATGTGTAAAAAGGAAGGATAAAGGGGTGCTGAAGTACTCCTGAGTTTGTCACAGGCTCTCCAACAAAAGCTCTCACAGCTGCCAAAAGGAAAAACCTTGTTCCGTCTCTCCGGTGGATTTTGACTAGTTGGTTGATAGCTGTGCAGCAGTCAAGAAAAGCTGCAGTACGTCTCCCTGTCAAGATCTTCTTATCCACGTGTTTCTCTTCAGACAATGCAGCATAAACAGGTGTAATCTTCAAAGTGAATCCTGCTTCATGTACACCCCCATCATCCTGAGTCTTTAACACACCAGCCTGAACATAAAAGTGAAAACGTGTGACTTTCAGCACTGGCTACATCACTGGCTTTCTATAAGGCTGCATACAGGAGCAACAACAGCAGGTTCTTCGTTCTTTACTACAAACTAGATACTGGTGTCAAAGCATCAATTCACGTTCAAACTTTCATGCTTATTCCACTTTGTGAATCTAACACTGTTTGATAATGTGAAGACACGTGTGGGCCACGAATAGATGCCAGACATATGATTCCAGTATCAATCACGCAATGTGTCCTGCTCATTGTAGAGAGCTGTGCTAATGGGGTATGTATTAACCTTCAGTGGGAAACAGACATAACTTGAGCTGACATGTAGTGAAGCCCTCACCTGTCCTCCTGTAGCTCCAGCAATGGTATGGTGGCCCGGACACAGTGTCAAGTACCTTTGGATAAAAGTGTCTGCTAAATGACTGTAATGTATTTATAGCTTTGCACAATAAATGCTGAAAGAGAGCCTTGTTAGCGCCTCTCAAGCAGCTGATTTAGACATCTGGTGCTCTGTAGGTGTTAGCGCAGGTTGTATTTGTGGATATTCAAAATGTAATTGTAGCCGGTCTGGCCTGACACTCCATTTTGCTACAAACTCGAGGACGAGGACAACTGCTGCCTTGCCAGCCAGGGGAGGGGGGATTTATTCTCTTGAAGGCTGTGTAAAACACAATAATATAAGTACAGCAACTTCACATGACCGGGTTTCTACATGCACACCTTTAAAGGAGAAAGGGAAAGAACAGCAGACCGCATGAGAACCCATCTCCGTGCTCCGTTAGGCTAGCTTGAGATCGGTAAACTAGCATGTTACACAAAAGTGCTGTACACGATGAAAAAACAGATATACACACTGACATAAATATTATGACAACAAAGAACAGCATTTGTGACCTGCACAAAGTGAGATTTGCGCCTCTGTTTAACACTTTTACCACGTTTTAACACACTACTGACGGGCGCACTCGTATAATCTTACCTCTCCTCAGCAGGGCTTGCAGCCGACTGAGGAGAATAGCGCGAATCCACAGGAAGTAACATCGCCAAAATGTCAAAGGTCACACAACAAAAATACAATTAACAAAATAAAAGGTCCCCAAAAGAAATATATACAGAAACAAGTATATACAAGGAAAATGATAACAAAACGTGAACAGAAATGGATTATTGGTGAAATATGAGCCTATTACATGAACACATGGGTTACATCATCAAGCATATGCACCTCTAACGAAGGTGCTAAGCAGTTTGTTGACAATGATAACTCTTTGACAGAGGAAGCGTTAATTCCTTTTTGAGAGTGCTGCCTCCTTGTCTGTTGTCAGCCATGGCAGATGGGCAGGTATTTTGTTTGCACATTGGTGACAGAGCCAACTTGTAGCTAACACCGTTATAATATTTTTCTCATCACACATGTTTACGTTTGTCCAGCGTGAGACAGCTGATGTTAATTCATGAAACTGTTATCTGTCTATTTACTGTCAGTGTCAATTTGTCCTGAGCCTATTTGAGGGAAATTGTGTCGCCACATCGCTCTGCTCTTCAACAGTCAGGTATTCACCAAGCAGTTGAAATTTGTTGTATGATATGCAACATGATATCTCCGAAACTACTGGTCCAATTTTGATGAAACCTGGCGATACAAAAAATGTATTTTGAATTAAGGATAAATAAATAAATAAATAAATAAAGACAAAATTTCACATTTTGACAGGCCACTGGTTAGATTTTAACAGAACTGGGAATGATGCATTTTGGCACCGTGTTCTTGCCAGAGAAGGACGCTATAATTAAAGGTCAAAATTGGCCCTAACTTCTACTCTTTTTTGTGATCAATTATTTTTATTGTTTTTAAATTAATAGTTTCATAAATGCATAAAAGCACAAATTGTCACCACTCTTAGTGTTGTTTACCTTATACACGCAGGAGGCATCTACATGAACAGTATGTACGAGGAGAAATGAGAGGAGAAACAAAGAGAGGAACCAATAAAAAATACAAATAATTCATATGGGAGTTACCTACTCTACCTCAGGAGCAATTTCTCAGTATTGGCTACTGTAATTGGTAGTGATGACAGGTCAACCCTTCACCTACCAGACCTTCCGCCAAGTCACCTCTCTCCAAGCCCAGAAGGAAAATGACAAAGTGAGGAAAAAAACGATTTTGTTCTTTTGTTTCCACAGAAACAAAAGACAAGGCAGGTCAAGAATGAAAGCTTGATGAGACTGAGAAAACAGACAATGTACCTCAAAAGAACAGGAGCACTCACATCAAGAGGCATTGATTTGACTACAAAGGGAGTTTCACGTGTTCACTACACCTTTTCTTCCAATTTGACCTCTGTAATTTAATTAAAGTTAAGACAATCCTTGTCGCCCTAGATGCTTTGCAATTACGAAAGCTCATGACCCTGGAAGGTTTGCAGAAAGAGGCTTTGTCAGTTTTTATAGGTTTCACTGTGAATACAGCAATCAATAAGCCATCAGCAGTGACGGAGCACAAAAAAAAACAAGCAATCATCTGTGAACATGAACACTGCTGCACAACCTTTCACACTGACACGCATGCTCACTCGCCATACCTCCAAATACAAGCACACAACCTCATACACACACACACACACACACACACACAACTATGTACATATGTGTGTGCACATACGCAACCACATACAATCAACAAACCCATAAATATGCACACACACACACAACTATGTACATACGCAAACATACAGACACAAGCGAAACTGGAAACCACAGATTTCAGCAAATGTTTGACAGCACATAACAGAGGAGCCAAAACAACCAGCGGCCACATGACCTGAGAAAACCAGCCGATCATCCCAGGAGTTTACCAAGAAAATCCAAACACTGCCAAATGTGTATCCCTAAAGTTTACCTAGAGTTTAGAGCTCAAACTCACTGATCTATGCCCTTTTGCTGAATTATTTTTGTAAGTACATACTCGGAGTGTAAAATATACCCAAAATAGACAACTCTTTCCAACTGAGCACAGAGTTGTCTTTACTTAAAACATGGTCTTTCCAGGAGATGGACTGCCCGGTAAATCCCAGAGAAAGCTGTACCTCAAAAGAACAGGAACACTCACATCAAGAGGCATTGATTTGACTCCAAAAGGAGTCTCACATATGTTCACTGCACCTTTTCTTCCAATTTGACCTCTGGAAGTGTGCTTCAATCATGTTAAAGGTGCTACATGTAGCATTTTGTGTTTCTCAAAATAAAGACTACATTTCCCATAAGCCCTGTTGCTTATGGGGCGGCAGGTTGGCCTAGCGGTTAGAGAGACCGACCCATCACCGGAGGGTTGCTGCTTCGATCCTCAGCACCACCAGGAGGGCACATTCCAGCTGTGAGCTGGTGATTGAAAAATGACTGGTGCCACAGCTACAGTGCCCACCAACACTGCTGAAGTGCCCTTGAGCAAGGCACCTAACCCCCAACTGCTCCAGGTGCGCTGTCTGGTAGCTGCTGCCTGCGCTGTCCTCTGACCAGAAAAGTGCATGTGTGTGGGGTGATGTGTGTGTATCTAGTCAGAGGTAGGATGCGAAGAAAGAAATTCACTGCATGTGTACATGTGTTAGTGCCAAATAAAGTTGATTCATCAACCAGTTCTTCTTCCTGTCGTAAAAAGGATGTTGTTTCTTCTCCCCTCTCCCTGGCGTCACTTTGCTTGGTTTTGTGAGAAAGCAGAATACGAGCCGAGACCAGCCCTTGATAACAGCAAATATGCATTCTGAAGAGGTAAGCTAACGCCAAGTTGAACCTTTGCAGTTCGGATAGTGAAACTGGAATAAAGTTGTGTATTACCTGCAAAGGAAAATGGTTCCTGTTTCTCTGGAATGCAATCTTCCTTTGTAGCGTAAAGCAATCCAGCAAATTTCAAGGTAAAGTGTAGTGTAAAGGTTGGTAGAGGCTGACAATCCTCTCAGCAATGGACAGAGAGACAGGTTGAAGAAGGCTGTTTTTGGAGCCAGTTGAGACATGGGTTGTGCAAAAGGGTGACGGATGACATGAGGAACCGTACATTCAGTACTGTAGTCAAGAGTGTATGCAGACACAAAGTACAGCCACCTCTTTCTCTGATTATATCTGGTATCGGCTCGAGTTCTCAGGTGTTTCGCTACAAGAATACCTTCATATGATCAGTGGCATTGTCAGCCCCTGAAGCCACAGAATAACACTGTTAAAAGGTCCTACACTGCAGGGCTCATGTGGGTAAGAGCTTTGATATGGCATTGCACATCGTATGAAATCAAATTCTTCTGAGGCAATAACCGCCTTACTGAAATAGGTTATGAAATGAATTGATACCTGTTCTCATAACTTGGGGCAATGTTTTTTTTTGTTCATGTTCTTATAGCTTGTATTTCAAATCATGTGGGGGTAAAAACCACAGATATTGTGGATGTGAATGAATCTTTGTATTTGTGTTCTTCAGCTGTTCAGTGACATCTTCAAGTGTTTCCTATCCTTACAAAGCTGCTTGGCCAGTCACCGTCTGCATGCTTGCTTGTCCATAGTATTTGTGAGTTCATTTATCAATTTCATTGATGAGCCTTTTCCCATTCTGCCTGTGTGCTCACCAGAAGGATCCTCAGCAGAGGTGACATGGCATCGTGATGAATAGATTTACATTTACATTTTACAGTGAAGGCATTTAGCTGACGCTCCACCCAGAACAATTCAGAAGGAGCGCAAGAGTACAACAAACTAAATCACCAACATTACAAGCAACCGCTGGTAAGGAGTGCAAGTGTTAAAGCCTAGATTTCAGAAAAATACTTCAGGGAGCTGTAATTTCATTCATTCATTCCCACCATATGAACGTAACCAGGATGTTCAGTTTGGTGTGAAAACTAAAAGTAATTGAACACTGAATTTATTCATTTCAGGTGAAAGCTAAAGCGTGCTAATCACCCAACTCAACACCCAACTGGTTGAGGGACTGCTCTTTTAACTGAATGTCAGTCCTCACTCTTAAACCTATCAGCAACTGGAGAAGCCGGGTTAAGAAGCCACTCCCACTCATAGATTATTTGTGTATTTGTGTAATATTTGTGTATCTGCTGTACTGTCATGTGCTCTATTCAGACTGAATGCCAAGGTGGCGCGAGAATGCATGCAAACCCATGGACAGGCAACACAAACTGAGGCAAAGAGCTGTTTGTGAGAGATTTGCCTGATGCAGTAAAGTGAAAGCCAATCAGCACACAATCCAGGTGCCCCCCACTTCGTATTTACAGTGTGAAGAATTTGCTATCAATAACACTGATCAATGACATCTGCACAAAAACATTCTCAAAGCTACATTCCCCAAAGGAGACATTGGCGCAAAAGGATTAAAATGCAGCATGGTAGAATAAAAAAAATATAATAAAAGTAAACAACATTTTCTCATCATTCATCACCTTTTTTTGCTGCACCTTGTTTGCTGTTTGTTTTCCAGTCAATCAATGAAATAAAGCAAAGCGTGCAGTCTGTATTTCCAGAGAAACTGTTGGAATTAGAGTTATGTTCAGTTCAAGGACTTTTTTCACCTTTAAACGATGACCACCACATTGCCTTCACCAATTGTGTTTGGTTTTATCTCAGTACCGAGACATGGCTCTAACCTCACCGCATGACACCAATTCACTTCCCCTGTCTCTCTAATTTTCATCTCCTTTGAAGTCTTCACACTCATATGGCAAAAAAAAAAAGTGCTTCTATCACCGAGAAAAAAACGTTCTCACAACGAAAGGATAAATACAGGTGTCATCTGCCTTGTCTGAGGGGTGAATGATGAATGTACCTTTCTGCCTGTTATCCGCTTTCCCTCCTTTGATGGCGTCTTCGGGCCTTTAACAGAGTTACTGAATGATGTATGTCACGGTTGCCTCACAACAATCCCTGCTGCTGCTCAAAATGTTGTCAGGACAAGCTAATGCCGTGAGAACTCGGAGAAAGCAATTTAGTTATCATAAGGCAAACACGGTGGGGAGGAAACAATTCCCCCCATGTCAGAGCTACAGTTGTAAATATTGTAAAAGGCATAACCACAGACGTAGATGGATGTAACTGTGTGAATGCAGATATATATATTATCTGCACAAGCACAGATTTCGTGGCTATCATTTGCCAAACTGAGAAAATGCCGCCTCCCTGTTAAAGGGGAACTATGTAAGGTTTTTACTGCCCCATAGCACAAATTGGCCTGTAGGGGTTTGATGGGGTTACTGATCAATACCAAAGACGCAGTGATTACTTTGCAAGGTGCTGAGATTTCTGCCTTTCAAAACTCACTTTCCGACCCGTACTGTGGTGATATATCACCTCTGCTCTATTTAGCTAGCTTGCTCATCTCTGTTGTGAAAATGTGACTTTATTGTTTGTGTCAATTACAGGCCACTGTAACTCAAGGGGACAG
>OOFE01018772.1:0-12611 GCA_900323365.1 Monocentris japonica | reverse complement strand
TTAGTTTTAACTTCAGAACTTCTATCCTTAGAGACTGGTGACTCTGAGTAGTGAGTCATTCCTTATCTGAACACACACACACACACACACACACACACACACACACACACACACAAACACACACACAAGCCTCTCCAGCTCATCTGCTGCCCACGAGGCTGGCCCAGTGGGGCAAAACGATCCCTCCTACCCAAACATGATCCACCACAATAAAGATATTTTTAACGCAATGACTCCCAAAAGAGTTCTCCTTGCTCTGGCACAGTGGCGTATTATAATCCGCAAATGTGTTCGGTCCCTCTAGAAAGTCTTGAAGCCCGTTGTTGCTTTTAATTTTCCCTCCTGTTTGGTTTAGATAGTGCTCCCTTCGCGACCTGCGGGGCAGGAAACGTGCACACAAAGCACACTTACACAAAAGGAGTTTGTCTTTGTTGGTACCGTTTTGCGACTTAGCTCAGTAAAGAGGCCAGTACTATAAAACCAACTGTTCCTTTGTCATGGACTTCGCACTGGGATCCCAATTGCACTTTAAACTTAGTACTGTGTAGCAGGCATGTGGTTGCAGAGAGGAGCCAGCCCAGGCAGAGTGGCTGGGGCTGTGTTGTGGGCTGTGTCATTCAGTGATAGGCTCCATGTGGGGGATGGTTGGGATGATAGCATCTATCTGAGAGGTAATGTGTAACAGAGTCTGACCAGGGGCTGACAGGCTACTGGAGATACGGACTGACAGGCAGCATGGGGTTAAGGCAAAATCTGGCTTCATTAACAGATGACAGGCTTTCGCTTATCTCCAATAATAACCCGCTTACTTCGGTCAATATGACAAGCTGATACAATGGCGTTAACTTTCAAAATGAGAAAATACAGAATTAGGAAATAACAGCAGACAAAGCTGTGCCTCCGCTGCTCCAGGTCAAGAGGTGAAACCCGGCGTGGTCGAGATCAGGCGGTTAAAGCAACGGCAGAGGTTGATGTTGGAGAGGGGGGAAGGGAGCGGCAGACAAATGGTTCACCTGAAGTCCTACAGTAGTCTGATACAAGGACACTTGTAGACCGGGCGGCATGAGAGCTCCAGAAATAACCCGTCGCCTGGAACACATTCTTGTGGTATCAGTCAATGCAGATGCTTTCTAATTACATTAGTATAAGATGAAAGCCAAATCTATTTTCGGGGAGGTAACGCTACAGTGTCTCACAGCGACGACCCTAAAACTGTGTCGCGTCAGGCAGATCCTATTTCTGTGTTTATAATGTATGAGAATGGCTGCACGGGGAGTTACTGGGAAGAAAAAAAACTTTACGGCCGTCATAAGTCTCACCTACAAATTAAAAGTATGGGCTCGAGAGCTCTTAGGTGTAATGATGTACTTCTTATTTAATCGCATCTCACATATAGATAGATTGATATCATTTTAGCTTGATTTGTGATGAAAAAAGATAGGCTTCTAAAATGTGCGTGCCTCCCCTTTAAATCCTCCTGACTCAAAAAGAAGGTCTCACGTAATAACTTATCATAAAAATGTAGGAAAATGTGCTCAGTCCCTCACAAACCGGCAGTTAATGTCATTTGATCACGCGCAACAATATTCACTGGGGCCCAGCAAAGTGACCATCCCAAGGTCCTGCATTCAAACCCAAGTCTGCTGCGACTGCCTGCAAAAAATATTAGATTTCTGATTTCAGAAGTGCAGAGGGAAAACTGTGAGGGGCTTTTATTCTGATAGTTACTTTGACTCACTTTGAGCATGAGAGGATAAGCAGTCGCGTTTCAAAATGGCATGCAAAAGTGCTCTCCTCTCTACCCTTGCTATGAGTGACATGTGAGACCTGAATGTAATAAGCTCACACTCTTGCGGAGAGCCCCTCCCACCGGGACAAGTTCAGCAGGTACTGTAACACACGAAAAAATAAGGTGAATTCATGAGGAGATGGCTGCCAAACATCCCTCCTCTCACTGTTGTCATTGCAGCACACACCCTAAAATATATTTTAAGCAACACATTCAAGTGGGGCTCACTTATGGACACGGCAGAAACGGTTATTCTTAGGCCGTCACGCAAGAAACATAATTGCACGTTAGAAACACAGAACGCATTACACACCGTCTCACTCATTTGACCTTTGCAAGCACAACTGACTCTGCAGTCTGACCACTTTCCCTGCTTCAGGGAAACCTCACAGAATAGCAATACTTAATAACTCGTATGGGGAACTAGCATACAGCTGTGTATTGCTCTATAAATAACTGGATTTTCGTTGAAATAGGATTCCAATGCTGTTATGCTCATGAGCCGTTTGGTTGTATGAGTGTAGGGGCTTTGTGTGCATGACCGCACAGCCAAAACAACTCATGCTGCTGGATTAATAGGCAAAACCATGTCACAAAACAGTCCAGTGTAACTCAACACTTTTGCTGAAATGCCATACTTTTAAGTGCTTTAAAGTAAAACTAACTGAACCCTGTGGCTTGCACCCTACTACACGGACAACAGCTATTATGTATTTTACAGTGCGCTGACACAGATGTTTATTGCTCCCTTGATCTCAAATTGGCAAGATCTTAGTTAGTCTGTATGGAGGAAAATGATTAGCCACACACTAAACTCATACTAGAGTAGCTGAGCCATAATGAAAAAAGGATACTATACAAATATCACACCAGAAGTAAAACTACCTGGAGGAATATTATAGTGATAGGAGATAAAATAAATACCATAATGTATGATAAGGCCCTATAGGGATAGTGTCCATGCACAACCTGTCAGAAGTAAAGTACAAGCCGCGAGCTCTCACAGTTAAACAGAGTAAGCAAGGGGAGGCTGTGCAGCGTGAAACGAGGTGCGTTCATTTCTGTTTCTAAACGTAGCTTGTGCAGGAGAGAACGCGAGAATTCATGTATTTTCACGCGTGCAAATATTTATTTGTGATATTTCTAAACGGGTGGGGAAATATTTCCAAGTCCAAGCTTACTTTCCGTCCGGATGCCCCGCTGTTGAACCTCGAGGTCAAACGGCTATGTTTACGGGCTGTACATTTGGAAGAATTATTGTGCGCTTCTTACAACAATACGTGTAGAGGTTTCATTTACAAACGGATTAAAGTCTCAGAAAGGAACTACAACAAATGATGCAACAGCGGGAACGCGTTTCTCACCTGTCACGTTCTTTCCCGCGACAATTATAAGTTCAATTATTAGATACAGACTCGATGTTCGCTCGGAATGAAAGCAACTCAGACTGCATTAGTCCCAATTCTTACCTTATGCCTGCTCAGGTGCAACTGCCTGCTTGAGCCTTGCACCCTGGCCTTCATGCCGCTGCGGCTGAGAGGAATGGCACTCCCTGTCTACACGTGTAGGACAGGTGTTACAGTCTGCAGGCACCTACGTGCTTGCGTCACGCACAGCCGTCACGTTTTTACCTGTAACCTGTCTTGAGTACCACATTCAGCAGGCTACAACGTCAGAGCATCTGATTTCAGGAGCTTGTGCAATGAAAGTCAGTGTGCAAGATCTTTGCGTTAAATGCAGCCAGTGAGAGCAACGATTGTGACTTTAATAAAAGCAACTTAAATGATAAAACTTTTATTTATAGCAACACTGCTTGACAGCCTACTGTACATATCAGTGTATGCCTGGGCGTAGCTTAATCAAAACCAAGTGTGTAATACTTAAATATAGATTTGACGTAATCTAATAACAGTTAAGTACCACTAAGCCAGACTAGGTCTGATCTACATATACAGTATTATTTAGATAGTGAATTTTCCAGATAAACTCAATAATATTACAACTCAGTAATTCAATCTAATAATTTATAGAATCGTTCTTATTTTATATGTCTTGTCCATTCACACCAGTGATGCATTAAATGCATGACAGTCATCACACAAAATAAAATAGAAGCATCAAAAATATGCAACTCAGCCAGGAATATTACTTGATAACATGTGGTGTGAGAAAAGAAAATCAAATTACAGCAATTAATAATTATCAAAAACACATCCTCTTCTCACATGTACACTGGTTCTGAGACTATCCAAAGAGGTAAAATAAAAGTTCATTTCTACTCCTGCGTCAAGGGCTCATGGGCTCTGGAAGACTCATGGAAGGCACGATCGGCTCCTCCTGCAAGAATAAAGGGATGCAATTAGGCTCACTTTTTCTTTTTTTTCCAGAATGCATTTGTGTTGTCCATGTCTTTATAACTACACCATATTAAAACAATCATAGTATGTTGTATTTTGCTTACAGTAGTTGATATATTTTCAGAAGGATTAAGGCACTGCTGCGGATTGCTCTCTCCTCCCATTGGAACAATCCCACCAGGAGAGGAAGGTTCATCCTTTCCTCCCTGCGGTGTGGAGCCTTTGTCCCCGTCCATCTCGCTCATTTCGCTCTCCTGTGTGTGGTGGAGAAGAGACACAATGCATGCAATCACTGAGTGTGCTAGTCAACATAAAGAGGCAAGAAGAAAGAAGACACTGCCGTGCCTATTTTAAGCACCTGTACAACAACATTGTGTGCAAATACAGAGAGTCCTGCAAGAGTAAACAAAAAGAGGGTCTACACCTTCTATTGCCGTGAAGATAGTGTTTCTGCAGCTCACGTGAGCAGCATCATCATAGCCTTTATAAGGCTCTCAGGGAGCAGATAGTGCCACAGGTCAAGGTATTTAAGAGGGATGAGCTGCAAGCACGATTCTTTGGCAGGCCATATGGCCAGCCCCACACAGCCCCCAGGACAAAAGCTTATTGTGTAGTGTATTCCAATGAGAGAAACCTATGTATATAAGGCATTCAATACCGCTGAACAGAATACAAAGCACAGGGTGATCACTATTGGTCTAGAAGACCATAACGTACTTTGCTTTGTTGCTATGGTCTTTCTTTCAAAGGCACTTTTTTCACTTTTATTCAGTATTTATCTCAATAGTTTTGGCCAAAATGTGCCAAATGTTACATATATTTAATTGATGACAGCCTTTTTTATGCCGCAAAACCCTGAAAAACCTTTAAAAATCCTTGAGCTTTAAGTCAGGGTTAAGAAACAAATTATGTTTTCCTATAGCGTCTAGAAAAAGACTGTTCGGTGTTATGCTTTCACTTGTATTTCATTATGTAAGTCTGTTGTACTGAATATCAGCTCCGGGTCTGCACATTACAGAGCATTGAGACTTGCTACAGTACAGCCCATGCTCATCACGGCACAACGTATTCCAGGGCTGGTCGACCATCTCCGTCCACAAGTCACGGGCCAAGGCACAGTCACACTTTAATTTAAAGGGCTATACTGGAAAAGCTACTTCTGTATTTATTTTACACAGAGAAGTGGATTGCAGCAGTCTAAAGTCCCGAGAGTAATCTCTGCCAACTGTCCCTAAAGGTCATACAGAGATGTGCATCAAAGCCTTCGTCATCTCTGCACCTTCTGTGAGGAACAGTCTGCAGAAAGAATTAAAAGTTAAGGGAGTGGTCGCTCTTACTGAGTTTTAAATTGGTGTTCTGACTATGAAGGTTGAATCTATTGGAAATACATTTATTTAGGGTTGTGCCACTGATCTCCTCTCTCAGCTGCCATCTCTGTTGCTCTCGTACCCTTCTGTTTCCTTTTCACGCTTTTCTGTTATAATTAATAACTGATATATTAATATACCATGTTTCCCTTGAAAAAAATAAATAAAGGTTAAATAATGCATAAAAGCAAACATTTCTGTGTCTTTCTCAGTGTTGAACCCAATGGATTTGGGAACACTGCAGACAGTCCATCTTAAAGCCCCAACAGTTTCAAGTCAAAGGGTCACAGGAACTATTGTAAAACAAAAATTTTTTTTTTTTTTTTATGAGTGGTCAGTACCTCACCACTGGTCATACTTTAAGTGGCTGATGCGGTGCCGACATGCAACAGTTGCAAACCTGGTTTTGGTTGAAAACAAACCAGTAGCAGGACGAGTGGCACCTCTAGATTGGGCTTTCAAGGGAAAACTGAAGAAATGCTTTGATCAGCAGGGCAGAGTGTTTTTCCACTTCACGTTCAATTTATATTTAATTCTCTGTAAGGACTAAAGTAAAAAGAAAAACAGTGACTAATTTGCAATTACAGTGGACTCAAGAGTGGAGGCCAGTCCTTTACTGCCTCCATCTTCAGTTAGATTTTTAAATAGAAGAATGCTATGATAAAACGTGAATGCATCACACAACAACAGCTCACCTTGGACTTAGATAATCCTGTTGACTCTTTGACTGAAAAGTGACCTGTAATTGGAGAAGATGGTGACACTGGCGAGTGAGGAGACTTTGGCCCATGGGACAGGGACTGGGTCCTTTTGATAGCGGAGGACACCGCCTGGGCAAAGCGGGATGGGGTGCTGGGAGAAAAGGGCCTAGGGGCTGCGAAGGTCCTCAGTTTTTCCAGGCTTAACCCTAAGGTCGGCTCTTTAGACGACAAACTACTTTGCCTCGTCACTTGCATGATGGGTGCAGTCTTGTTGTCGTCCTCTTTAGGGCTCGGCTCGACGGGAGCGCCCCCTGTTGCCTCCTCTCGACACTGCACAGGAGGCGGGTAAGGAGGAGGCGGCAAGTTCGCTCTCTCGAGACTTCCTGGAGCCTCCCTCTGGCTGGGCCCAGCATTGGCACTCTTGACTGCCGCTGAGGTTACATAATACCCAGGTGTTCTTTTGTGCTGTGCCAAGCGGAAAGAACCAGGCTTCGGTTTTGTTGCGGGTGGAATTTTCATCTCCTTGACCTCTGCTGGTGAACCTGCTTGGGATCCCCCATTAGTCGGGGATGAGATCTTGTCATCTGCCGCAGACAAACCTGTCGGTGTTGACGGGGAAGAAACGGATTCCGGTATACTTCCGTTAACAGTGCTCTGGGCGGGCGTAGTGCTGTTAGACATCAATGAGGCTGCCCTGGGTGATGCAGACTGCAGCTCTGTTTGTTCCATTGGCAGCTCTGGCAGCTGATTCTGTGCCGCGCAGTCCTCCAGCTGAAGAGGAACAATATCTATTTCCTTTTCTGGAGCCGCAGGAGGACACTCCAGAGTCAGCTCAACTTCAAAGTATCTCAGTTTCTCCAGAGATTTCTGAGGCACAATAGTGTATGTTGTCATCCCCACTTTGGGAATGTAGTCCCTTGTCAGCTCGTTGGAAGGCTTGGGCTTTGGCTCAGAGTCCGTGGCATAAATAGAAGCCGCCTTTGTTACAGCAGGGGCACATGGCGTTGATTCTTGGCATGAAGAGGTCTCTGCGGTGTGGGCTACGGCACGTTTGAGGTCAGCGGGGTTCAGTTCTTCTGTGAAAGTGGCCATATCTCTCTTCTGGCCCGCTGATCCGAAGCCAAGTGGTTTAGCCGAGGAAGGAACGTTGTCCCCGTGTTGTTGCGAAGGCGCGGGGAGTGGTGTGAAATCTGTTTGCACCTGAGCATCCTCTCCAGTGGGGTGTGATGTGCCGGTGGCCACTAGGCTCTCCAAACTGTCAGTCTCCTCCCAGGGGGCTTCAGTGTTCGCCTGAACAGAGGCCTGTGCTTCTGCATCCTGTATTACGGGCCGGGCCAGTGAAAGAGGGGGGCTGCATTCACCTTCGACACTTTCTGTCGCAGATTCTTCACATGTGGGCTGTTGAATTACATCTTCAACTTGACATGGGCCACTCCCTGTATAGAGTAAAAGCATTCATGGTTTCAGACAAGCTTGTTTTGATTTACTTTGAGGAACAAAAACACCTAAAAATAACACTTTAAAATATATTGTCATTATTCTTGAACTCATGAACAATGCAAAGTGTAAACCAACCAGTTTCTGCCAGTTCAGATGAGTCCATCTCAACGGCTGTCCTCAGATCATCGTGCACTGCAGAATCATTCACAGTGCCGTGCATGTCTCTGCAGAACGCATACAAACAGAGGGCGTTAAAAGCGTTGCAAATACCGAGGAAGAAAACACGGCTCGGCCTCGGGAATCCTCATTAAGAGTTCGTACTTGCCATCTGAGGACAGATCACCAGGCTGATCTTCCCCGGCGCCGCCGACGGACGGCATGCTCAGCGTATCTGCGTCCGGGGACGGGGAGTGCAAGGAGATGTCAACCGACAGGTTGAGGCTGCTGTCCTCTCCCTGGGTGTTGCTCGCGGTGCCGGAGATTACGGAGGCAGTCGTCTCCTCTTGCTCCATAATCTCCTCCAGTGTGTTAGGAGCTGCACTCCCTGGAAAAAAACGACAGCATGAAGAAGCTCAAGTGGAGGCATTCCCCACCGAGTCCATCAGGCATTACAGGTGAAATGATCAGGAGACTATCAAGAATCACTAAATAATGAACAATATAAAAATGTGTATATATTGTCTCTGTTAAAGATTTAATGAAATGAATTCAATAGAATCAAAGTATTATTATTATATTAGTGTTATTATAACCCCATTATTATTTTATACCCCCTCAGACTTTTAGATTTAAAACTGTTGGTATCCCAAGCACATGCATCATTTCCAATAAAAACTTCTGACAAGCGAATTCCACTTAATGAAGTCATCTTTCCATATCCAAGGCTACTTTAACAAGACTGGAGCTTCTGGCTGCACTAGGCCTGTGATCTCGAGATCAGCTGAGCAGCACTGGGACACTCGGGGAGGAACAGCGTATCTTTCTCTGTGAACTTCTCTGAAAAAACAAAAAAAATCAGGCGCAATGGGAGTGGAAGGAGACGATGGCGCAGAGAGCAATTTCTACGATAACACTTTTTATTGATGAGATGTGGGAGACATGCTACTAGTGAGGGGACTCTTGCAGAACAGCTAACAAAGGAGGTCTCCGATACACTGCGTGACGCAACAACACTGTACAAAAATGGAAAGAAAACAAGAAACTGAACGGCAGAGGCGTCTGATAAAAGACAGAAATAGAGTCAACACACGTTACAGTGTAGTGGTTTTTAAATCCAAGTCCACAAGAAAGAAAACTGCATATCTTTAGGGGTCATCTGGGGGAGATACACTATATTTTTTGCAATGTCGGATTAAAACAAACTCAAAAAAGATACACCTCAACCTTTTCTAAGGCTGTAAGTGCACTAGATAACCCGTCTCCTACGTCTACCATTTCAGTAATGAAAAATAATCCCAACATAACACGACAGCGTCTGATTATCAGACCAGAGTTTCAGAGTAGTTTTAAAGAATTTTTAGTTTTTGCTTTAAAACGATCGGAGTGCCGGATGGGTGGGGTTTGCCACATACAACGAGTGCCAGAAATGTTAAGACAATCACAGGAAAGTGTGAAAGTGAGTTTATTATACTGAACCAACAGTGAATAGTGAATATGGCAGAACCCACCCATTTACTCCAAACAGGTTAAAGCCAATGCTGAGAAAAAGGTCTGGTATTTATATAGTATAGAAATACCCAGAATAACGCACACACACACACACACAATTTTAAAGTAGGGCACAATTTTGCAAAATACAAAAAGTTAAACAAATAAATAAATTAAGCACCAGAGAAAAACATATAACGAAATAATGACTCAACAACCAGGAAAACAACTAAGAACTTTACATTCAACAACTATAGTAAAAGATTCACAGACATTAAAGGAATGCTGAGGAATTTAGAGTATACAGTAACTTGGCTTTTAGGTCTTTGGGCTTATACTGAAACAATGTAAGTTTGAAATCTCCATTTTATGGTGGTTTTGACAGCTTTTGCAAAGACATTTCACATTATTTGTATAAGCATGCATTGATTTGCCAGCCAGGTGACATGAGTCTGAGTACTGGAAAAGGAGCCAGAAAGTCTCAAAGTCTGAGCCTGAGAGTCTGCATCATGAAAGTCAACACATGTAGATACTACAGGCAGAGAGCAGGTGGAAGAGGAAAAGCAGGCGATCACAGACAGGAGCTGAAATGCTTGAGGACTGAAGAAATGATAGAGGCAGCACAGAACAGGCAGAGGAAGATGGAAGCAGGAACAGCGCGGGACAGATTCTTATTCACCTTCCACAGATGACTCACAGTCTGCAAGGTTAAACAGAGGGCCTGCTTAATGAAATCATTTTCCATTTGCCGACTACCATGCAGTTCCTAAAAGATCAGAACTGTTCACTCTTAACATAACCCCCCCTTAAGTGCAAATGGTCTGTACTCCCTTACGCCATGCGTTTCAAACGTGTCACTGTCTTATAATGACCACTAGGAGGCACAAGAGTCAAATGAAATTAAAATGCTAGACCTCAGCTGCAAAGCTTGACATTGGTTTGGCGTGGCGTCGAGGTTGTTGACTTTGAGATCAAAGTACGCATGTCCAAATATCACACACTAAGAGATATTTACTTTGCTTTCCCAGCAGTGAAACCATCTAAATTAAGATAAAATCAGCTCGGCAGAATCATTAAATCATTAAAACTTTAGTATAAAACAACTGATAAACATAGTTGAGAGATGTAAACAAAGACAAACCTTGCAAATTCCCATCGAGAGAAGCTTTATCTTGGCCAACGACACTCGGGGACGTGGGGGGTGGAGGAGCCTTGCGCTTGGTTCTCTTCAGGGAAGACTCGGCTGAGGACCCGCGACTCAAACCGGACAGCTGCACGACGACAAGATTGAATCCAACAATGAAATTCATGCGCCTGAACACAGGAATCGTTCGCAAAAAATCAACATTCATGCGGCTAATAAAAAGAGTGCACCGATAAACAGTGCACTCACCTGGTCGCCGTCCGGTTGGGCCTCGGGTTCAGAGTGGAGCCTCTGGCGAACGCCGAGGTCAGACGGGCAGCTCTGGGACACCAGAATCGGGGGCTGGGGTGCACGCCTCTTCTTTGGCACATCGGTGGGCATCGTGGGAGAGATGAATGGAGAGGAGTTTGTGCTGGGCAAGGCCATGCTGAGGGGTCGAGGCTTGCTCACAAGGACTGGGGAAGCTGGGGCACTGGCTGTCATTGCCTTTAAAGAGCAAACACCCAATCAGAACATGATAAGAGGTTTCCAGAAAAGGCACAGCGCACGTCAGCCAATGGCAGACCAAAGTAAACAACCCTCCCTCTGTGCATTTTAATTCATTTGTAGCTGCATCTTTACATCACAAACGGTAAATCTTATTATTGTGTTAGTATTGAATCATCGACCCAATATCTACCTGCTCGGACTTTTTCTTGCTTTTTCTGAACATGCTGAAGAGGCCTTTGTTTTCTTGCTCTTTCTGATTTTTATCTTTGCTTGGCCTCACTGCACCTGAGAGTGAGATGGCGTTAAGTCAGAATCCAGGGGGGTGTGGTGCTGTTGATACAGTTCATAGAGCACACAGGTTAACTACATATTGAGAGAATCACATTGAACTACCTGCATGAGTCGGTGAGGCCGGACACACGGGAGAGGCAGGTCGGTCTGCAGAGCCAACAAAGGTGAGAGAGCAGAGCAAGGGGTATATACAACTGTAATGCACATTGAATAAGCTGAAGAGGTATATTAAAAAAAAAAGCAGATTCCCAGTTACCTTTCGTGTCCCTTGCATAAACCTCCCTTATGGCATAATCGTTGAGAGAGCTGGACAGGTCCAAAGGGCCCAGTGACTGGACGTCTCTCAGCAGAACCGTCGTCTCCCTGTCAAACTCACATTTCTCACAAATGGCCGGTAGGAGCTCTGCCAGGGGAACTCGAGGGTTGACTCGCAGTATCGTCTTCTGAGTGCTTTTGTAGTTTATCACCATCCGAACAGTTGCCTGGAGAAGACGGAAAGCGTCACTTTGACATGCTCCGTGTTCACTCGATGTCAAGTTTAAGATGACAACATAAATATCTGTCTCAAGCGTGTACAGTACCTCGGGCATCTGAGGGCCTGTCTTCTTATTCTTATCCTCCGCTCCTTTAGGTTTGAGTAGGATCTTCTCGGCCTCCATCGCTCCTATCAGAGCATTGGGCTTGAACTTGATGTGGTTTCTGTTGGCGGTGACCAGCTCTAAGGTGTGGCTGGACGGGTTCAGGTGATACTTTGCGCAAAGCATCACCAGCAGATCCATTAGGGGTTTGCTGAAAGAAACAAGCAGACATGGACTGAACAAAACCAAAATGAATGTTGGCCATCAAAGGGAGGAACGGAGGTGGGATCCGGTTTAGTGCCAGTTACACAAAACAAAATTGGGGATTGATGAAAAAGATGATTTCACGTGCTTGATGGGAAAAAAGGGACCAGGAAGCAGTTGTGTCTAGCCATTTGTTCTGTGCTCTGTATTAGCAATCATTCTCCCCTACAGTTCCCAACACTGAGAGAGAGTTTGAAACATAATGCCATATAATGTGTTCACCGTGCCGGTCGATCAAATTCAGAATTTGACGCTTAATCCTTTGATTGAACTGGTCTCGGCCACTTCTCGAGAGGCCAAGGGGGCCAAAAGATACCCGCTACTCGCGGAGGAATGATTGCAAATAGTGTGCATTGTGAAAAAAAGGGGATAATGATATCTTAAGTAAACTTTGTTGATGGAAAGTCTGAGCTGCGTGAGCGAGTAGAGACTCACAGAAGGACACAAAGACCTTGTTCTGAAAAGGCTCGAAATGTTGGCACATGTTGATCTGATTAGGTGGTGCAGTCCCGGCTGAAATGTTAGACTGGAAGATTTATACCTC